>JAUZNK010017549.1:0-29454 GCA_035046665.1 Euphysa ruthae
CTCACTCACTCACTCACTCACTCACTCACTCACTCACTCACTTACTTACTTACTTACTTACTTACTTACTTACTTACATATTTTTATGTTATTTTATTAAAGGTTTTAAAATAATGCATTCAACAGATTTGTTCAAAAGATTCAAAATTGCTCAAATGACATCATAGAAACGTGTTATAGTTGCCTTAAAAGGTTGAAATATAAATTTAGAATGGATGAAAAATTTTCACTTAATGCATCTTCAGGTGGAGCCCCAGCAGAAAATGTAATTTCTAGTAATGTAAACAATGCCCTAAATAATTCACATGACACTAAATGTGTTTCACTGGCCTCCCCACTTCATGAAGTCTCTTCCACCTCTCTAGAAGTTTCATCACCATCATCAGTAAATATGAATAAGACTTCAATTGATGTGTCACAAGACTCTGCAAACAGAATTTCACTCGTAGTTGAAAATAGTGTATCGATGACACCGTCAATGATTTCTCAAACTTTATATGACAATATGAATCAGGGAACAATTATTATAACAGATGAAGGAATAGTCTTTCCACAAGGTAAAATTTTTGATTTTTTAAATTCAATTTGTATATTTCTCTTTGGTTGCCTTTTTAAAGATTTTTATTAAAAACTATTTATTTACTTTATTTATTTTGGACTTCCTGTAAAGCTGATTTTGGTATTTTATTAAGTCATTGATTTTTTCCATTGACAAATTTGATAGTGTGTTTTATGCTTTTATTTTCTTTACTTGTTATTAAAATCACCAGCAATTTTCTATTTCTAATGTTTGTTTTTGTTTAAAGTTGTAATTACTTGTGACAAGTAAAATCCTGAAATGTTTTTTTTTTTTTTTTTCATTTTTATTACAATGAATTGTACATTGCTTTGATTCAATCAATCTGGTGCTTCCTTTTTTCAGTTTGCTGGATTTTGTATGAGTATATTATATATTATAGCATAGTATGATTATAGTGGCAAATATTTGAGGGTTAAAGGGATTCCAAGGTAATCTGATCTATAACACCAAATTCTTTTTGTCAGCCACCGTGGTTTTAAGAACTTTAATCTCCTCCCCATTTTTAAATGAGCGTCTCCGGCCATCGGTTTTATATTAAATATATCATAAAAAGAATAAATGTTTTCCAAACAAAAATAAGAAAAAATTTTTCACAAATTTCATATAGTTTTTCTTGTTTTTGATTTTTTTTCCCACTCTAACAGATATCTTGTTTGCATTCTTTTTGGATAAAATAGTAGACTAGCCCCTACTCTTTTATAGCCATATATGGAAAATAGTAGACTAGCCCCCACTCTTTTGTAGCCATATATGGAAAATAGTAGACTAGCCCCCACTCTTTTATAGCCATATATGGAAAATTGTAATTCGAAAAAATTTTACTGCTGTTTAAAGTTTATGATACTTAGTAGAACTTACTACATTGAAATTTCTGAAAGATATCTGTTTCATGATAATTTAAAATTTTTCAACTTTTCATAATGCGTCACTGTGTTGCTGTAGGTTGTTTTATTGGTACTTAGAAAACATCTTTTGATACTTTGTATCCTTTTTCTTTGGTTTTTACATTTTGAAGATGGTTGTTTTGACAACTCACACTTGGTCCAGTATGCAAGGAATTTAGTATCAATAAAACTGCTACTTGGCTCTATTCCTACGATTTTCTCACACAAATGTAAATGGAATGTCTGACTTTTTTCAAAATTACTTACAGAAAATGAGCAACGACATGATACATGTTACTAAGGAAATATTTTAATCATTAATCATATATTTTAATCAATAAACGCATAAAAGTTTTCACTTTCCTCTCATGTAGTTATTTTTAGCTTTCTTACTTTTGGGTGATTTTGCCAAGTAAACTTGAGAAGCACATGTATTGAAGTATAGTTGCTTTATATTGTAAATTTACTTATTATTTCTTAAAATATACATGTGCTATAGGGCTGGGAAAGAATGGTGTGCAATCACATGTGCGCTTGTCCACACATGCCTACTGAAGGCTAAGTCGTGCGATGTATCGCACTGCATATATTCTCAAATATATCCGTGACATGTAGGTAATCACACGCCTAAATGCCAACTTAGCATAGTTTAATAATCAAACTTCCTCTTTTCCAAACTAATCTGATTTAAACTTCCTTGTCAACAGCAGGTTTGTCTACCTATGCTTATAAATTATTATTTGATAAACTTGAGTACATTTATTAAACTTTAAAGCTACACAATTGATAAGTTGATCTTCATTATGTTATATCTATTCCTAGATGTTTGTTGGAAGATTTTGTTAAAGTGTGTGTGTTGGCAAGTAAAATTAACTGTTTAATAATTTTTATATTGATAATAATGATAATACACACTGTTATTATAAAATCTTTTCTAATATTAGTAGTTAATGGTTTATTTATAAGACTTTAAAAGTCTTTTTCACCAAACCTGATTTATATCAGAATATTATTTATGGTTAATTCAAACACTGACCCCTAAACTGTGTCAAAAGCATTAATAGCGAAGTTATTACAGTACCGGCAAAACGAAACGATAAAAAAAATATTAGAATACCAAATTTTATCACAACTTTGCTGATAGCAGGCTATTCAGATTTACTACTGGATCAGTAAAAAATGAAAGTGAAAGAGAAGAAAGTGGATTGAAAAGTACGACCATTCAGCCAGCAAAAGCTTTTACAAAAGTCAACGTAGTTATCAGACACAACGTAAGTTTTTTTTGATATTACATTTTCATTTCTTGAGAATTGTGTTTTCCCGTTTTTGATGAAACAAAAGCCATCTTATATTTTTTTATTCATTCCACTAGGAAGATGTTGACAATGTTTTTACTTCTTGATATATGTATATGTGTTTTTCACCTAGAGAGCTGTCTTATTTGTCAGTTTTGAAAATAAACCTGAAATTATCACGATGGCGTACAATATTTATATATACCAACGATCAAAATAAGGGTTCGCAATTCGCAAAGTGCAAAGTGTTTTTCAAAAAAGTGAAGCGATTTTTACAAAAAATGCGAATCAAATAATTTTGACAATTTTTTATTTTTATTTTAAAATTAGAAAAAAGAGAAAGAAATACAGAGATAGAAAGAAAATCAATACTACACTGCTACACTGCTACACTGAGGAAAGCCAGCATTTTGTTATCATGTTTTAATTCAGTTACTCTGTTTGGTTCCACCTTGTAACTATAACAGCTTTGATCTGCCATGATGTTCTTTACACTTGCTGCCAAGGCTTGTTTTCCACCTACTGATAATATCATAATTATGTTTATCAGCAGTTTTTCAGTTAATGCAGCAATTTTTAAAAATTTTTACATATAAATAAAAAGTTTTATTTTTTCGATAGGTATTCTAAAATTTTTGCATAAATATATCTTTTATGTATAAATAAAGAATGAAAATTTTTATATAATAAAAATTTTATTCAGTATTTCTTGTTTATTTACATATAGTTACAGTGTAAATTATACTGCATTAGAATAGACTGATTGAATGAATAGCACATGTTCTATTGTTTATGTCTTTCTTTTTATTTTTTTGCAATAGTTTGTGGGTGTACATGAATGCACGATTGCATTCAAGTGTTTATTGCAATACTGTACACAGATAATTTGTCTAGGCGTTTAGTTAAAGGGAGTTTTCAATAATAATGTAGAGTGAATAGCTGATAATAAATAGTAAAAAGTAATTTAAATAATCCTATTTTTTTACAAACACTGACTAGAATTTGAAACATTAATAATGGCAACATCAGGAAAGACCTCAAAATTGAAAACAGTTTTGTCGTGGGAGAAAGAATTTAAATGCAAATTTGAGAAAGAAAAAAATTCACAACGCAAAGTGTTTAGAATTAGGTAAAAGTATTTTCTTGTTCTTTTCCACTTAAATTTTGGGAATATACCAATAAATAATTGATCACTTATTCTTGCCATTGTTACCTACGAACTGATGTATTTTCTCACATCAAAAAGTGAGCACTCTAAAGTCTGTTTACTCAAAGTATACATCTCGATTTTGCTCCTAGTTCTTTGATGCTTTTGCCTTGCCGCATGCTAGGCAAAAAACGAAAGAGAAATCACTTAATACTATCGTGATAAACAACCAAAAAATTGATGTACATATAATTTTTAAACAATATGCTATTCGAGACAAGTTTCCAAAATAAAAAATTTAATTTAATTTAACTTTTAAATATTAATGATTTTAACATTATTTATACATAACATTATTTAATTAAAAATAATTTCATTATTTAAAAACAACACGATCAAATCGATTCTAAATATTCTTTAAAGTGTAGCCATTTGATCGTTTTGAATAATATATTATGCAACAGAAAATCATGAAACATTTTTTAAACTTTTGCATAATCATCGTAATTATTTTTTCATGCGCTATGTTATATACAGTATATATCATAGCGAATGCAAAATTTCCTTAAGATTAGGCGCTAGAGGGAAAGTGAGGGAAAACATATAGTTACTGGACTGAAAAGAGGAATTAAAATTAAAACACACTTTGAATAGCTACTACAAAAGAAGAATTTAACATACCAAATAAATAGAGAATGGTTAAAAAATCATGATAGTAGTAAATTACGCAAGCTTAAAATAGTCACCACAGTGGAAAAATTTAGTATATCCTATCCATATGATAGATATATACTGATTTTTCATGTCACTGCAATGCAACCCCCTATAACGTAAGCTGTACTTAGTATGAAATTGTGCCATAAATAAACAGCCCTCGGCTTGTTATTAGTTTGAGTGAAGATGATATCTTTACTGGCATTAATAACTGTGCACGGGAAAATGAAAGAGAGACACAAATTTTGGGATAAAATGCGGACTGTGAAACTGAAGAAAGAGGATTTGCCTGTTCTTATACAGGCAAAAATCTAAAATCTCATTGAAAAAACAAAAGGCTATGTGACGACCAACAATAAAAAGATATAAGCAGTTATATGTCCAAAGACTAAAATATGCATGAGTCAGACATCTGCTGACATTTAACACCCAAAACCACAAAGGTTAATTAATATATAACAACAGGTCATAAGACCAAAATACAAAATACAACAATATATGTTGATAAAAACCATTAATAATAGACCAGCAATAATAAAAGTCATAGTACATATCTATATCCGACAATAATGTGCTAATCAAAACCAATAACGTATAGACCAACTAAAAGAAGGTCCCAATGAATAACATGCAATATTGTGTCCAATGGACTATAAAATTGATATCCGCTCAGCCAACAAAATAAATGTATATGTATAAACAATATATAACATGAACAAGTAAACTACCCCAAATAGCCCCGAATATCCCTAACACCTACAAATCTTGATAAGATGAGAAAGAGGAATCCCAAAATCAAGTGTTAAATGAAATATTGCCCATGCGAAGAGCTAAATTTTGTACAGACTCATCAGAAAACCTCATATAGCGAAGATAAGCATCACTAGACCAATGACCTAAAACCTAAGTTGTACTATCTAAAATATCAGCTGAGATGCCACCAATACGAAAAGAAGGAGTATTCAAATTAATGTCTCTGTAACATGACTTTAAAAGTGCAACATATTCTCTGCATGGCAAAAACCTACCATCACTGAAAATAAACAAAGGGCCATCAAATTCGGGTGTATATGTAAATAATTAAATAAAGCCTGAACTGTACAAAATCTATTACGAGTTGCACCCAATCGAACTGATAACCCCAATCTGAAAGGATCCGTTTTTGATGACTTTAACCAAATATGAACCAAATTTAAAGAACGAGAAAAAGTTATATCGCTAATACATAAAGTTTCATCCACCGTGTATTTAACCGTGTATTTAACATTGTTAGGTGATGTAAATTCCGAAGACCTTTGTAATCCAAAAAATGATAACGTGAGAGCTCCTTTAAACATTTAAAGTCAAAATATTAAAATTGGTATCCAAATACTCAAAAAGCCTATCAATGTGATTCAAAGTGATTGGAGCTCTTGCCAGTATGGTATGCAACCGAGCTTGTGATCTACAAATCCCACGTAATAAATAATAAAGTTTATGAATTTTGCGTATAGAGTTATTAAAATTTGATATCATGCTCAAGTATTGGATGCCACATAAATATACTTTTATCGTTTTGAATCCAATGAGTTTAGCAGATGATGTAAAAAAAAAAAAAATTAAGGTATCTTCTAACAAAGGAAACGGTAGAAGGCCCATGTGCTTAAAGAATAGTAAGTAGCTCCACTTACCCGACTGATAGGAACTAATGCTCGATGGAGCTAAAGCAGCTGCCAAATATTTATTCATTTTGCATTGAACAAATCCCCGGCTTCTTTCGGAACAATGGTCATATCGTTGTTGGCAGTCCTCAACATTGCTTTGAACTTGTAAACGAGAAAGAAGATCTGCTTATATCTTTTTACAACCTGGAATATAGCGAATCAACAAATTTATGTTATGCATGGTAGTAAACAAAAACAATGCCCTAATAAGACGCATTATGTCTTTGAACCTACAAGTGCCAGCCCACCAAATAAATATAAGAGCTTGATTATCATAATAAAACAACGTCTGTTTATTAGCCCACTTTTCATCCCAAATAAGCTACTACAGCAAATAATTCTAAAAAATTGATATGGTGCAGACAACTAAGCATTCTCATATCGAACACCTAAGCCACACATTGCATTACTAAATAATTTAAAGTGTAAGATGTAATAATATCCTGTTGAAAAAAAGAAATACCATTCCATCATGGTAAAAATTTTAACCATCAATTAATATCCAGCTCTTGCATCATAATTTAAACAAATGTGGTGACGTAATTGTTGACAAATAATTAGAGGTCTCAAAAATACGTGAATTAAAGACTTTAGCTGCAAATGATAGTTGACCAATTAAAGACAATAATTCTCTTTTTTAATCATCTGCCTTCTTTGCTTCAAAGAAAAAGTATTTAGGGTGTTATAATAATTATTTAATGCGATTTTAATGTGATAATAATGCTTAAATGTGATTGTATCAAATTAATCACCTATGTGGAGGAGCAAGTGAAAATTTATTTGAAAGCAAAAATTCGATTTACTGTGGCTTTAAAAGATGAAATTGAAATATTTACACTGAAAATCACATCTCAAGCGACATGTTTTCTGTGACATATTTTTTGCTGTACGATTTGCCACAGTATCCATAGACTTCTGTTGTAATTTTTAGCTTCTCATAATAATAAAAGAGAATATAAAAAAATATGCAATAATAATAGTAATATTAATAATAATAATTAATATTAAATAATTATAAGGCTTTTTTTTCTTTTAGCCTGTGAGTATATCCATATGCTGGCAGATAGTATTCTTGAGAAAATGACTGCAAACGTTTTATGTTAGTACTTTCTGATGGTTCTCAGACTCGCAAGACAGGATCAGAAAAGGAAATTGTTTTAGTTTGTACAGAGAGAAAAGTTTTACTAATTTACCATGTGGTTGCGCTTCTGGAAATGTCCAAGTTTGGTGTTGTTGATGCTGCATGTCTTAAATTAGTGATAGACAACATGTTTATTAATATTGGCAAAAACCCACTTATCGATTATGACAAAAAACTTATTTCCGCTACTGCCGACAGTGCAAAAGTTAACATAAGCATTTATGGTGGTGTTCTAACGCAGCCGAAATTTGAGCTTCCATGGCTTTTTCTCATACATTGTATTAATCACCAACTAGAACTTGCAATAAAAGGTGCAGTGAAAAAAATCTCCAAGGTTAAAGAATGTGATACATTTTATGACACCATTTTTTACTTATTTAAAGATTCAGGAAAGTTAAAAAACGAAACTAAGCTAACACTTGATATCAGTTATTACCCACTTCCAAAGATTAATAGCACCCGTTTCATGATTCATAGAAAACGCGGGTTTACAAAACTTCATAATCTGTGGCCAGCACTAATCAATACGTTTAATAACACAATATCCTGAGATAAAGGAAGTCATCCAGAAACTCGTGCCAAAATACTACTTGTTAAAAAAGTTAATTTTTTGTTTCAAACTTCTGTATACTTAGATATTTTGAAAAACTTTTATCCATTATCCCTCGTCTTTGAGAAATACCTTTTAATTGTCTTAAGAAACACTTTGATAGCAGTTTATTTAGATATTCATAAATAAAGAAATGATTTCAAACCAGCTGTGGATCTAACCTTTTTGTCTCTCCAGGAAATGCGAAACAAAATTGAAGATGATGCAATATAAAGCTTTTTTTTCAAATTCACTCTAAAAGGCAATTTTGGTACCCTTAAATCAAATACCCAAGAGCAAGACAAGAGCTTCGAAAACCAGTGAATCGGGAATATATTGATTGAAATAGACGCTGTTTCTTACACTCGAAATGCTGTTGGAAATTTCTTAAGTATAAGAATATTTATATAAATATTTATTTATTTATTTATTTATTTATTTGTTAAGTATACATTTTAATTTTGGAATAGCATAAACCTTAATATTTTAGCATTTCTTTTGTATTATTATCTTATAAATAGAACAATATAAATGAGCTTTGCATGCTTTTTATAATTGTACTTGACATATTAGTGTTAGATAAAGGCTCCAGCATCCTATATAGACAACTTAAACTTTTTATACTTTAATTAACCATTAGAAAAAAAAAATATTAGACACCAGCGATTTTTGATTTTCTTCTTGTACCACGTCATACTAACTTTAAATATAGTATATTTAAAGTTAGTGTGGCGTGGTAAATTTAAAAATTGCTAATGAGTTTAAAAAAAAGAAAAGGAATTTTCAAATATTTCAGGATTTAATAACAAAATTAAAAAATATTTTTGATAATATTTTTTATTGTTGTGAATAAAAAATTATTTCAGATGGTGGCATTCATGCACCTTCCTTACGTTTCTTTTCTTAAGTAACCAATGTATTTCCAACAAAATTTTGTATTTTTAATATGGGGCCGACAAATAGTTTTCAAACTATTTTATTACAGAAGTGCACACAGGTTTTGTTCTGGTGTACTTAGAGCTCCCATTTGAGCATAAGATAAAGAAAATTATTGGTTCTGAGGTGGGTTTGAACCCACAGCTCTAGGATCCGGAGATAAATGCTTTATCTGCTTGGCCAGACAGCCTTAAAAACGCTTTGTGTTCTATTAGGCACTTTTAACTATGAAATGAAATTGAAATTGGATTTTATTGCAATAAAAAATATGTGGAAAATAATTTTTACCTGTTGTGCAATAATTCAATGCTGTTTTGAAAAAAAAAAAAAAAATTAAGAATCTTTTCTTTTAAAAAATTTCAAAGATTTTTTTAAGTTGGTGAGGTGATGTCGGCAACAATCTCCAATCTTATTTTTTAATGGCTATATTGGAGAAACAGACATTTTTGCAGAGCGTTAGCCTTTTATTAAGTTAAAATTTTAGTAAGACATAAATAGTATGTCACTTAAAATTTTTCATTGAATAGCTTGGGGCCAAAAACAAAATTACATATCAAAACAAGATCAGCCTGTAGACAAGATTTTGAAAATTTCCTTAGTTATATTGTTGAGTTGACTTAATATAAAAATTTTTTTGTGGATTTTTAAATGGATGTAACGTGCCTGAGTGCTTTGGAACCCCTTTGAGGGTGGTTAAACATCTGATTGAGGATTTATCACAATATTTAATAAGTATAAGTCTCAATATATAGTAATAAATAATTTTTCAGATTATGAGATAAAGTTTTCCTAATAACATCCACCAAATTGAATTTTTTACCAAGTAAATTTATTACCATCCATTGGTGTGTAGCATATCAAGTTAAGTGTTGTGTGGTCTATTAAATATGGAGTATTAGATTTTGAAAAAATGTTGTTACTGTAGGGATGTCAGGTTTGAAAAAATTGGACTAGAAAATTTTGAAAAAAAAAAAATATATATATATATATTTTATTGTGGATTCATTTGATGACATTAAATTGTGATATTATGTCAGGTGTTTCATTAGTGAGGTTTATAGTTTCTTGAATTACATTTTATATGATTGAAGTGACAATCACTGACGTATTTGCAATTATTAAATTAAACTTACCAGCAATCATTTCCAAATTACTAAATAACCTTCCTGATAAAATCAAATTTACTATTGAAAATGAATCTAATAACTCAATCACCTTCCTCGATATAACTCACCACAATAACAAGTCTCTTTCTATCAAAAACTATTGTAAACCAACACACACAAACCAATTTCTAACTTTCAGTAAATTAAAATCTGTTTAAAAATGCATAGTAATTTCCTTATTTAAACGTGCCAAAAACATAATGATTGATCCGAAAGACCTCGATAATGAACACAAATATATTAACCTCTAACAATTAGTTTAAAAATTTTATTGCACACCAAAAGTAGGTCATGCCACAAATTCCATCTTAATTAAAAACGAAAATCCTTTCTTCTTTCTTCTCGTTATATTCTAACACTTAGCGAAACTTTACAATGTCAACATAATATTCAAACTATCTTCTACTCATTTCACACTTCTTAAACTACACTCACATCCAAAAAAACCTCTTGATCTCAACGAAAAAAATAACATTTGTATTCTTTGTAAAGATTTTTCTTCCATATATATTAGTGAATCCAAGGATAAAATTAACAAGAAAATTAACAAGAAAAAAGACCACACCTTTGACTGGGGTAAAAAAAATCTATAATAGACACTTAAACATTCTCAATCTCATGCAAAATGAAAGAGACTATTCACTCGTTTAGTAAAGCCAACCATATCATTTGTATATCATAAAACCTTGCCGAAATTTGGTATCCTCTTATTTGCAAAAACAACTTTTTCTAAAGTCCACACCACAAATTAATATATTGCTTTCCATTACAGGTAACAAAAAATGGCTAATTTTAAAAAGTCTTTCAATTTCACAAAGATTTATTTGCTGTATATTATTTTTCACAATAAATAAAATTTTATATTATTAAATTAAAGTATTAACGTAATAATGATTGCACAAAATTTAAAATCAGTGAGATTACAATAAATCACAATAAATAACTAACGCTAATCCCTGCGGAAGTATTTGTGATTCTAAAAAAAAACTGTTTAAAAATTTGGAAATTTTTGTACTTTGCCTGTTTGCATATTAGATATTCAACTCATTGGCATGTTAGCTAGCATAAAATAAAATATCATAAAATAAGATAAAAATCTCTTAACAGCATAAAAAAATCATAGTCAGTAGCAGAATCATCAGAATCCAGTCATTTAGTTAATGAGCCTGAATCGGATGACAATGGTGAAATGCTCCTTGACGTAGAGTAGTATGAGGAAAGGTTCGGTTACATGTTGGTGTTGGACATGGTCTGGAACAAGTGTACGTGCAACATGGGCGATTTCTAAGTTCAGTCTCCACAATGTTTTGGATTGATTGGGTCAAAAATAGCGCATTTTGAGTGTTGTTACAAAAACCGCCCTTTTGAAAGAAATTTTAAACAATAATCCTTCAGTTTTAGAAATGCTACTGCATTATAGTTTATAGAAATAATTCATAGAGTTTTAAAAACAATTTTCGTTTAAATATTTACTTTTTTCTGGCCAAAAAGCTGATTTTTATCTTATGGTGGCCCCACATTTTTTGGTCATGTGGCCTCACTATGCACTACATTGATTTTTTTTTGTATAATTCATATCTACATTCTATGAAAAAAAAGGAGCCGAATTTCATGGGAAATACTTGTTCAGTCTCCATACTTTTTTAAAGTAGTTGGGTCAAAAATAGCATTTTTTTGCCCTGGGACTAAAGAAGAAATAAGCCCGGACTAAAAGGATTAACGATACATATCCCTAAATTTCACAAAAAATTTATTCTTCAAGTTTCTTCCCATGTACTGCTTTCTTCTTGAACTCTGTCTTCTGATTGTTTTCCTTCGTAATATGGGCTCAAATCCTTCAAGTCTAATGTCAAACAATATTTTTCTTTTTGTGTAAAATCTATTTTAACTTTGGATGTTGTTTTAGCTATCTGCAAGGCTAAAAGTCACTACAACTTTTAGCCTTTTAGAAAGTGGCTGATTTAAAAAAAATATATACTTCCAATAAGTATTTTCTATATTTTAAAACTTAATATAATACTAATGGATTATTTGATAAGTATCAGGTATGCTAAATTGTTTTTATTTGTTTCCAGGTTCACTCTTGGTGGAAGGAACCAATGACAGCACTGATCATGATGCTTCTTTGAGTGAAAATATAAATGACGACCCTCAAAATGACAATGAATTTGATATAAAAGTTGAAAGTATAAAAGTTGAGAACAATCAAAATAATGTTCCATCGTACACTCTAGCTGACGAAAGTGATCTACAGAATATATCATTTAATAATAATGGTGTTGCACAACTGCATTTTATGCCATTGTCTTCAGATGATATTGAAAATCTAAACAAAATTAACCACAATGTCTTGATGAGCCTACCAGAAGAGCACAAAGTGAATATTGATGACAAAAACGTATTTATTACTCAAAATTCTCAAAATGAGAGTTCAATGCAAGAGGAGAATAAAGAGTGTTTAGAAAGTTACAATGATAATGAACATGATAATAGCTTGTTTATTAAGCCTGAGCATTCTGGGGAATGTTCAAATGCTGATATTTCTAACGAAATCAAAGTCTCCCAAAATTTAGAATTAATTAGTGACAATTCTTTACATGAAAATGCTATGCATCAAGTTTTTTATGTTCAAATAGATAATGAGGGACAGCCACATATTATACCAGTCTCTTCTCACCAACCAAACAATGTGACATTAAATAAAGATAACAAACCAAAAGAAAGAAAAATAAGACCGGCTAAAGATATAAAAATTAAACCATCCAAGGAGAAGACTTTGTGTTCTATTGCACCAAATATGTTGAATTCTTTGTACTTAAATTCTCAGGCATCATTAAGTTCTCATTCTACATTAGCTTATGGAAAACCATTCTTGAAACCATTCCACTTTACTTCTTATGATGGTGGCGAATATTTTGAGGTTTTGGGGAGATGTATTCATTGTTTTCGGTTTAGTCGAACAACTTCGTATTGCCGTGCTGAGAAACACCACCGTGATCCAAAGTCTTCTGTATGTGTCGAGTGTGAAACTATAGGTGTTAGCACGGTAGTCTGTCGTAGAAAATTGAACCACACTGCTCCAAACGCTCTACCATTGAATATTGTTGTTAATACTGCATTGCAACAACCTAATTATGTTCGTCAATTATGTTTACAAAACAATGTTCCGCCTATTTTTGCTGATTTACATAGTATTGTTCTTCATCATGCTGATATCACATTTTCTTCTACTCGTTCTACTGATAGTCAAACTGTCCCGCTTGCTCGAAAGCCTACTGATTATGCTCGTGGGTATTTATATCCTTTCTCTGAAGAAAAGTGGGAAACCTGGTTGTATGGTTTTTGTCAGCAGACAAATACGAGTTATAGAATACGTACCGGAAAACGAATTAATAAGAAAAAGGATCATGGTCTTGCTAATCATAACGGGAAAGTTGTTCAGTACAGAACATTAGAAACACAACTTTATAATTGCTCATTAGGTGGAAAACCTCGTAAGAGAAAAATAAAAGAGGGTATTAAAAGACGTAAAGAGAGAGGTTCAAAGTTGATAGGATGTAATGCCGTAATTCATACCCGTTTATTAGAAACTGAGAATGGATGGCGAACATTAGAAATTACTATACCAAAGATATCTGCACATTTAGGGTCACACGATCCGCGAGTTATGCGGAAATCAGATATTACTGATTTTAATAAAGTTCTATTACCTAGTGAAGATAACCACATTAACAATATAGAAGAAATAGATCTCGCTAATCTAGAAGAAGACGCAGGAAATGACATTTCAAATAAAAAAAAAGAAATTCCACTTTTAGAAATGAAGAAAAACACAAAAAATATTTTCCTTCTATGCTCAACTCTTGTTGAGCAAATAAACAACTCTGCTACTTTAGATTCTGTACAGGATCTGGGGCAGTCTATTCTAAATAAACTTCTTAAAGAAGCTTCATCAGGTCCTACACAGGCTAAGAAGCCTAGGAGAAGAAAGGATCCATGTAATGTTACTTCAACTTCCCCAACAAACTCTCTTAATCTTCAGCAGATGGATGTTTTAAAAGATATCCATCATGCTACTTAACCAAACCAAATGTTACAATTCTATTAATATTGAAATGTTATAAATATTTATAAATATTAATATGTTGCTTTTCCAAAAAGTTAAACAGTCAGTATAAAAAATAATATATTTATAAAAATAATGAAACATAACCATCTTGGATGAAAAGATCAAATATACTCTTATACAAGCTAAATAACTGAAATTTTCCCGACTAGTTCTATTAAATTCCTTATAGTAAGTTATATATTGACCCTTAAGAAAAAACCCTAAATTATTTTTGGGTCCCTTTAAATGGTTGAGAAGTCCTCTTTTATCATAGTTTAGAATAGCGATCACTAATTGAAGATTGGGTATATTAAGACTTATATTGTCGGATACTTACTCCAGACTGGTTTTTCAAATTTTAATTTAAACTGTTAGCTTTTCACTGATTGTAAAAATTTGTGTTGACTTTAAAGTTATACCTTAGTTTTTTTTAACTCAAATTTGTTTTTTTACACTCAAATAGTATTTCAAAATATTTAAAGGCATGTCAAGGTCAAAATAAAGTTTTTTTGATATTTTTATAGGTTTTTTTATATTGTTTAAATTTCGGAGAAAAATGCTTCTATCTTTTTTCATTTCATGAAAAAACAATTTAAAAGATCTAGACAATTAAAGCTTGTTTATTTGTAGCGATAATCAAACGCTGAAAATCTAGACCAGTAATTTTACATCACAGTGGACTTCAAACTAAGAATAACCTTTAGGTTAGGTTTTGTAAAAATAATGAAATGAAATCATGTACAGATATAGGCACAAATGATTTTACAAAATTTAAAAAGTATTTGTCGAATAGCTAGTTCTAGACCCCCTTCCATCACTTATTACAAAGAAGCCTGGAATTGACTAATCATGACATATTCCAAAGTTTTTTGAAATACAAAATTCTTTGTTTTGTTAATATCAATCTCAAGGTTGCATTAAATAATTTGTATCAAAATTTGAATCAAAAGTGACAAAACTTTTTTCTATTTTTGAACATAGGAAAGTATTTTTTGTGTTTTTCTTCATTGTTAAAAGTGGAATTTCTTTTTTTTATGTGAAATGTCATTTTCTCGGTCTTCTTCTAGATTAGCGAGATCTATTTCTTTAATATTTTTAATGTGGTTATCCTCACTAGATAACAGAACTTTATTAAAACTTATAATATCGGAATTCCGCATTGTCATAAATATATAAAACTTTTTCTCAGAATTTAAGCTCATTTAAAGTGATGCATATATCAAAAAAAACCTTATTTTGACCTTGGGATGCCTTTAAACCTATTAACACCATTGGGGAGTGGGGAGGGGTGGTCAGAGGGTGATACAAAGTGCCCACGACATTTTCATATGGCTTTCTTTATTTTTTTATTTATGGTATGTTCATGGAATTTTGTGACCTTTCCTAACTGTTATTAAGGACTAAGACTGAAAATTTTTTTTGTAATTTTTCAATAATTTTCGGGGTTTAAAGCAATTCTCTCAACATGAGTTAATTTTTGGAAAAAACCATGTATATATTTTGTAGATATTTTCACCCGTAAGTATTTATTATGCAATTACCAAGTGGAAAATAAGATGTTATGATAAAATACAGACCAGATTTTTTTATTTACAGGACAGAATCAAAATTCTAAAGACCAGAATTTAAGTTTTATAGAGCAGATTTTATAAATTTTTGAAACACATGATAAATCCAATCCTGTAATATCAAATCTAATGATACAGTAAGCAAAGCAATTAACAAAAGGTTAACCTGTAATAAATAGGCCAAGTAATTAATCTATCAACTCATTTCTAGACACTTGAGGCACTAAACTTTTATTAGTGTCCAGTCCTTTTTTATATTTTGTATAGTGATATCTTTTTGTAGGATTATAGTAGCTTTGCATATGTTTTATAGTAGTTTCCAACAAAAATAATTTTATTTCTAATCAAATTCTTAAAAATAACAAACTCTTTGTTATTGATGATGTAATAACAGGTGCCAATGATGTCAACATGTCAATTTTAACAAGTCATTGTGTTTGTATTTAGTTGAACTGCTGGTGTGCCTAGTTCTTTATTAAAACTCATAGTAGTTTAGGAGTAAATCTGGATTAACTGGCCACAGGAAAAATAATTTAAATAAATTAGGCTTTGAAAAAAAGATATTCTTTATTGAAAAAAACCCCTTTCTTTACTTTGGTCAAAAAATGATATATTTAAATTTTATGCTATATTCTGAGAACTAAATTGCATGACAATATACATTAGAATGAGAAAAAAAAACTATTTTCTCGACTTGTGTTTGTTTTTCAGAATAGATATAGTATAAATAAGTGGAACTTTACTTTGCTTTGAATAAAGGTTTATGAGGTTAATTGAAATCAATGAAGATAGTTAAAAGTTTAGTAGTTATTGAAGTTATTGGCATATTGGTTACTTTCAAATTTTGGCATTCTATGAACACAAGTCAAGGTAATGGATTGTTTTACAGAAATTTTTCCTGAAAACAAATTTATTTTGGAATTTAAAACTTTTCATGACATTCATTACCCCATATATTTATAACTGATATATTAGAATTTAGCATCTGTTTTTTGTTTTAATTTTCTATGCCTTTTTTAAAAAATTTTTTTTTCAATTTGTTTTTTTGCTACAGTCCATGATATTAGTGATTATTTCATATCACTTTTGATATCATATGTTTAGAGATCACACTTGTTTTGGTAAAATAGGTGAAAAAAGTAGAAATCTGGTGAGAACAATTACTATCAAAGCTGAAAAATTTGAAGGAAAAGTATATCGTTACTGTTGACATGTTTGAAGAACTTCTTGTAGTTCAAAGATAAAATTTTTTTGGTTTCTTTTCACAATTCATTGGCTTGGTTAATAAAAGAATTGATAATAATTTATGATGAAATTGGCAAGGTTAAAGGAATTTTAACTTATGTTGGTGACCTAATGGGTTCAAAGAAGTACATCTTGGAAAATTGAAGACAAAAACTGAAATCATAAAACTTGAACAAGCAAAAGTTTTTCCTGATTTACAATCAAACTTAAGAAAATTGAAAAATAAAACAAAGACATCTTAAAATAAGTTGATTGATCAACAAAATGAAACTTATCTAAAAAGCAAAAAAAAAACATTAAAAGTAAATGGGTTAAAGTTTTACATGACTGTTGTGCAAGAGCTAACAGAAGAGACCAAAACAGAGCTAAGGGTTTTCATCTAAACCAAAATAAATTCAACAAGTTACCCTCAAACGCGAGTGAATGATGATGAGTAAGTGATGATATCAAATTCCCAAAAATTTCTCTGTAAATTTATTTTATATAATTTACTTTTTCTGTTATCAAAAAAATTTTAAATTTTAAAATCTTTTTCATTCTTATTTCATTTTCTTATTATTATTTTCCCTATTTTTAACGCCATCGAAATGGAAAACAACTAATAGCTTGGTTGGTTTTTGGTCTGAAATAAAAATCAATTTGAACCAAGTAACTTAAAATAAGAAAAAAAGAAAAGTCAAACTCAACAAGTTTGAATTTATAAAAAAAAAAAAATTTTTTGTGAAATGAATAAACACATTGAAAATCTGTGAATGTGGAATAGAATCTAAAAGCCTAACTTAATCCCGTCTGTTTACAAATCAATAGCTGGCAAAAAAAAAATCGTTTTTTTAGTCAGTTAAATCATATCTGTTCAGCAAACATAAAAAGTATTATTTTCTTTGGTTGTGACATTAGCCTGGACTCATTTTACTATTATCTATCGTATTGCAAATGATGTTTCAAAAAATAATGAAAATTGCTGTTACTAAAAGAAATCTTAGTAAACAAAACCAAGGCTTTTTGAAACTAAACTAGTGTTTACTCTTCTAGATATTTGGACTAAGCTTTAGCAATTTTACTCAAACATTTCAAAATATTTTCTTACACTTTTTAATTCGTGGATATCAAGAACTTTATTCAAATCCTCAAAACAAAAACAAATATTTTACATAAAATATCTTGAATCCAGATATAAAATTGATGAAAAAAGCCTAAAGAATATAAATAAAATTCTCAAAAAATTATGAAGAAATGTAAAATATTCTACTATTCCAAACAGTTTAAAAATTTTAAAAATAAACTCAAGAAACCATGATTAAGTATAAATAAATGAAATAACAGGAAGAGATAAAATAAGGCTACCACAGTAGCTGCATAATAAACTGCATACAAATGGAAATGATATAATGAAACTAAGATTTGTAATGAATTTATTGGTTATTTTGTCAAAGTCGGGCTAATGCTTATCATACGAAAAAAAAGACTTTAACTGATTTTTAATAGATAAATCCTTGACTAATATCAAAAATCATCACGCAACTATTTCTGAATTTAATAAAGCGTTCACTGAACTAAAACTAAAAAAAAAGTTTGAGCGGATATTATGATTTTACGTGCAACGTTGCTATTCATTCTTTCAGTACCAGCCTCCTTTAAAATATTTTTTTTTTCTGATTAACTAAAAACTGCTAAAGTAAAAAGTTTCAACAGAATTTCTCCTACATCAAATCTAATTTCTCTTTTTTCAGTTTTTCTAAAATATAGGAAAGGATGATACGTAATAAAATTTATATCTCTAACATCTAACGATTTATTATACAGTAATCTATTTTTCAAAAGTAAAATTGCTTTATTATCGGTATGTGGCTCATAGGGAGGTCAAACGCTTTACATGCATGCGTTAAGCCTCCAGTTTGAGCCTTGCCTAGGTTGGTCATCTTTTAATAAGTTTGACTTTCAATGATCTCTTGCAATTATGCAATAATTATTTTTAACATGAAATAATAATTGAACATGCTATTAATGGATTCTCAAGTAAAATGTAATTCTTTTGATACGCTTGAATATGTATGCGGTATTAATTGATCTCTCAAAAGCCTTTGACACTGTTAATAACAGTATTTTAGATGCAAAGCTAAAGTATTACGGGAGTAATGGTCTAGCATATAATTTGGTTGAAAATTTACCTCATTCAGAGAAAAGAGTAAAAATACATTGAAAATTTGGTATTCTTGAAATTTTATTTTGAGTTTTTTTATGTTAGCTGATGATACCAATCTATAAATTCATAAATTCAAATTTGTTGAGTTTGGCTTATTTATTTATTTTTATTTTTTTTTGAAAGTTACTTGGTTCAAGATAGTTGTTAATCAGGTAGATTTTATTGATTTCAGAACAAACACTGGCCACGCTATTAGTTGTTTTCCATTTTGATATCGTTAAAATTAGGGAAAATAATGATATAGTAAGAAAAAAAAAGGTTTTTAAATTTTTTTGGCGACAGAAAAAATAAACTATATAAAATAAATTTACAGAGAATTTTTTGGGTAAATTAACATTGTCACTCACTCATAACATACAACTCGTAACTCATTTGCAATTGAGGGTAAAACTCATTAGCTTTATTTTTATTTAGATGAAAATTTTTAGCTCTGTTGTGTTTCTTTCTGTTTTCTGTGTTCTCTTTTTTTTTTTTTTTTCATTTTTTTAGCATTTTGATGTGCTTTCTCTTTGATTATAAGTTAGCAATTACTTTTGCTTATACAAGTTTTATGCTTTCAGTCTTTTTCTTCAATTTTTCAAGTTTTTGATGTACTTCTTTCTTTGAATTTATCATTCACTGTCACCAACCAAAGTTAAATTACATGTTTTTCTTTTTCAAGAGAACCCTTTGTTCGATTTTTTTATAGATATAAGTTATAGAATTACCGATAAAATGAGCCGTACCAAGCTTTATAGAAATTTGTTATTTGAAATTTGAAATATGCCTATTTAACCTTCAGAAACAAATTTGTGTTCTGGTATAATTGCTTTTACAGCACCTTAATATTGCCTTTTAGCAAGCAATATTAAATTTTTTGTTTTTTTTTTTTTTAGATTATAGAAAGTGGATGCACAATAAACACCCAACCATACTAAGTGGTATTAACTATTTTCAAGAGCAATTATTATTTTCTTAAAATTTATAGATGTTCATTAATTTATAGCTGGGGAAGGGTAATATTTAGGAGGAGATATTCATAGAAAAGCTATGAATAACTCCTCCTTGCTTTAAATGAAAATTAAATCCTCTCTTTAATAATTCCATAAAATTGCTCTATATTTTTACAACAAAACTAAGGTTTTAGTAACACTCAGTTAAACTTCATAGATGCATGCCATTTTCTTCAATACAGTTAGTTGGTATGATTAGTTTAAGTGGACTTATCAACTCCTTATTCTTGGTAAGTGTTAGTCTCTAAGGGCATTTTGAATTAAGCCAGAGCCAATGAACGAATTTTACTTGGAATTATACCATACTTTTACCATTTTGCATTAGATTCAAACTTTATTTAGATTACCCTTGCGAAGCATTCATCAAAATATGACCTTGATTCAATTTCAAATAAAAGTTTGCATTTTTTGCGGCTTTCTATGGCTCTTTTGTCATTAAACACACCTAACCTTTTAATGCTACTCTCTCTGCTGGCAAACATTTAATAAAAATATGGTACATAATAATATTAAAATATTGTTTAATCCCTAAATTTTTTTTCTATTTTTCTTTTTTAGTATTTAGTTGAGTTAAATATTGTTAATTAAAACATGAAAATATTGTTATATTTTTCAAAAATTAAAGTGTTTATCATTAGGTTTGAAATTCAAAAAAAGAAAACCCTAATTATATTTATTTATCAAAATTAAAAGCTCTAAATTCCATTATAAAGTAAACCTATTTTTTAAAATTTTTGTTGGACCCTTTGAAGGCCAAAGAATTCGCTCATAAGAACATTTGTATTTTTTCTTGCAAACTGTTTTAAAAATTTGTGTGGTGTTGCTAATTTGAATATAAAACGTGGCAAATTTAGTCTTAACCTCATTTTTTGGGTGTGGTCAGTGACATTATCAGAAACTTTTACGGTTTGAAGGGTTTTATTCTGTATGCTCTTTATCTTAAAATGAAGTGAAATTTTTGTGATATTTTATAATCTAAAGAAAAAAGAAATGTTTTTAGTTTCTCCTTACTTTTTAAAAATAATAAATATATAACTAATGGTCAAGTATTAGGTTTCTTTTAAAATGATCAATTTAGAGTGAAATTATAGCTTTGACTATTGGGGACTTCATAGTTACTTAAAATTTAGTACTTACTCAAAAAAGTATATTATTGTTCTTTATAATTGTTCTTTACATTCATTTTTCTTTATCTGATTTTGTTTAATGTTAAATATTTAGGTTTTTACAAATCTGCAGAATTACTTGGTTATGATGGTGTGAAGGAAAAAGATTATGCAGAATGGAATCAGGTAAATAGATTTTAAAATTTTGAGCAGATACAAATTGCAGGTTGTTTCTTTTGTATTCTTTTGTTCCAGTTTACAAATATAAAATAGAATTATTAGTTTGAGAATGGGGAAAATAATATAGCCTTGCAGTGCATTAACAATCTGAGTTCAAAATTGTTTTTGCTTAACCATGTATGTTGAAATAAATAGATATATTTTCCTAAATCAATGCACATGATCATGGATTTAGATTAACTATTACCTTTTTGATAAAAAGTAACTAAGCTCCAGCTAGCATTTATAACCAAATTATTGTTTTCTTCATATATGAATGAACAGTGAAATTTCGTCGTCTCGATTTCCCAAACAAATTTTATTGAATTCAAAACTTTGCAAAAAAGAAAATTAAAATTGATATTAATTAGGTATTTATATTTTATCAAAAAAAAAAAAAAAAAAAATGAAATGACTACAAAACGTTGAAAAGCTGAGTTGGTGAAAAGTGACTGTTTTAATGTCAGAAACTTTTGCTGAAAATACTCTTGCAGCAAAAGTAACTTTTCATTTTGTTTTAAATTCACCTTCTAATACTATAACTGTTCTTTTAGATTTAAAACAAGGAAATAACGCTTAAGAAGCTCTTGCCGTTATCGATAATCAACAGGAAAAAATTGAAAATAAAGAAACTTTACAAGAAAAAATCCTCAAGAATGAGCAGACTCCACTAAGTCCACATGTGCTGACTTTCGAAAACAAAAAAACTAAAAAAAATGAAAAGTCCAGTGAAATAGAAATTTCTGAATCAGATAATAAAATTAAAAACGCAGATAAAATAGAAATCAGCAAAACTGATGATTCAAAAGTATTTGCTGTGCCTTTATTAAAATTTATTCAACCCAGTGTGAAAGCTAAAACAAAAAAATCCCAAGAGTGTGATACTTCAATTATTAAAGCTAGCATTGTTAGTTGCGATACCAATAAAACTTCTGAATTTAAAGATATATATATAGATAGTGGACTTGATAAAGTTAAGAACTTGAGTGACAGACTTAGTGTCCAAAAAGATACTTTTCCGTATACTCCTCCTCCTTGGGGTGGGAAACCTGATGATCCATATTTTATAACTATCCTAAAAGATGGCATGGTAAAAGACACTATCAGCTTAAAATTTAAACCTTACTTAACTTTTGGTAGATTTGATTGCTCGGATGTATTTCTTGAGCATCCGTCTTGCTCAAGATATCATGCTGTGATTCAATATTGTACAATAGAAAATGAAAAACGAAAAAACGGACTTTACTTGATTGATTTGGGCAGCACCCATGGTACATTGGTCAATAAAGAAAGAGTTAAAGCGAAGGTGTTCAACCGCTTAAGAGTTGGGTACCAGATCATGTTTGGTGGGAGCACAAGAATTTACATTATTGAAGTAAAATTATTCATTCTTGATTAACATTTTTAGTAATTTCACATCCAATAATCTGATTTAATTCATCGGTTCTATCTACGCACACACATAGTTTATGGTGTTTGTTTCAGAGTTTTCTTTATTTCAATTTATTCGTATTCAAATGTCCAGGGGTAAATTAGAAATACAGGTTATTAGAAAAATTTGCTTTAACTAATTTAAGTAGATATTTTTTACCTCGCACTACTTTCAGATTTGCAAGTTGATCTTTTTCAAAACAGGAAGACAATTTATTATTTTTGCATGTTTCCAAGGTTACACCGTTATTATCATGTAAGTTGCATTTTAAAGTTTTTATTCCACACCAAATTTATTAGTTTCACTGCAATTCAGTGTATGTGTTGTAATTATATTATGTATAATACTTACAAATATGATATGGAAGTTTTGAAAAAAGGTGGGGTGGGATGCAGATCTTAAATGGTTTTGCCACACTGCTACCTACATATGCTGAGGTATATCTATTTTAATATCACAATATTAAGAAAAATTACATCTTCCTTCCAAAGAAGGTATAAAAATGCTGATTATAAACAACGTCATTGAAAAACTTACCAAAGCATTGTTATTTCTAAATAAGGTGACTCTAGTTCGATACAAAACAAATTTACCATAAAATTTGGTTTTAAAAAGTACTGTACAAAGCTTATGAGATAATTATTTATTGCTAGGGACCTGATGAAGATCAGGAAGAGGAATTGGATATAGATGCTTTAAGACAGAGAAAGTTGCAATATGGACAGCAAAAGAAGCACCCCTTGAATAAAACACCTTTTCCAATAGGAACCAAAACAAATGTGGAAAGTGACAAACAAAATGTTGATGATGGTGCAACCTGGGGTTTTAGTGAGTGTATATTATTACATTATTAAAATTTTGATAAACCTTCCTTTTTCTGGCCCCAAACATATGAGAATTTTTTTTGGTTCGGGGAAGGCATGTTTTACAATGGCATTATTAATTTTTTTAAATTTATCTTTGGAATATGCTGAAATTTGAGATAATGTTGGCCAATAATTTTTGTAGCATTTTTAGCATCAAAACCAAATTCAGTATTGTTTTTATTGGACTCCAGCAAACCAGCTTGGCTAAGAAGCCTAAGCCCGAATAATGATCTGAAAACGACAAAATTCAGTTTGTTTACTCTGGTTATGCTGGAAATTCTTGTTTTCTGGGCTTTATGCTTAGTTTTGATCATTTTGAAAGTGTTATCAAGGCAAGTCTCCAGGTAAATTTAAGTCTAAAAGCTTTTTCTGATATTTTATCAAAATCCGTTCATAGCTTTAAATTTTTCATGTAAATTTTTTACAATTTTAGAAAATATTATTTATAGCCAACATCCCTCTTATCAAATACAGATTTACATGCTGAGCTTAAATTTCTTGCTGGCAGAATATTTCACTTTGCTTGTGGGAAACTTTAAGTTCTATCAATGATTGACGGAAAATGTAAATATTATCAATGAATTGATAGTAATACTATCAAATACTATCAATCTATTGAATTTAGAGATTTAACTTTTCTCACCGTTCAAGCTGGTTTTATTATTGGTGTTTTTTTCAACGATTTGTTCTGTGATCAAAATTTAATTGAGGAATTTGTGTTTTTCGTAATTTATTTGTTTATTATAAAAGTATTACATCATTTTGTTGGATATTTCTAGATTTTTCATAAAATAGATTTTCTGGGAGTTTATTAATAGCAAAAGTGTTTGTTTTTCATTGAAGTCATACTTTGATTAAGCTTAAACGTTGGGTAATTTTAGGTAATATTGTTTATGGGTTTTTAAGTAGATGTCATAAGTTTCTGTGTTTAGTTATTAGCGTAAAATTATACAACCATGGATTTTGGTAGTTAATTATATTTTCAGAAGTGTATTTAGAAGTGTCATTAGAGCATGTTGTGTTTACAATTAAGTCACAGATATATTTTGATTTATCAATTCTTAAAGTGACTCCAAAGTACTTTGACACATTGGGCTTTGTTTAAAAAGTTGTTTATGCGGTTCTCGAGTTATAAGTGTTTGAAGTTTTGTGCTATGTTTTGAAACAGGCCTATTGATGACATCACAGTTACGTATAGCACATTTAGGACATAGCATTTCCCTCTATATCTTAAAAAGTATTCACAATTTTCAAATAATTTTTGGTAGGGTGATAGATGTTTACATTTTTATTGATTCTTTGTAATTTTATTGTTGACAGGTGGCTAGTTCCAAGCTCTTTTATGTTATTTTTTTATTGGTAATAAACCAAGGTTTGAATTAGTATTATTTAATATTAATATTTAATATTATTATTTAATAATATTAATATTACCCATTCCTGGCTTTAAATTTTAATGGAAAGTTCCAACAATTTTATAGATATTTATATTTTTAATTCTATGGCAGATTTAAATTAGTTATAAATGAATAATTAGGTGAAGATGCAACTGAAGAAGTATTAAATTTAAAAGAACTGTTCGAAAAGAAGAACGAAATTGAGGTAAAAGACCCAAAAAAGACACTCAGAGGCTTCTTTGAAAGAGAAGGTACTTTGTGATATTAAGTTCTGCTTTGATTTGCCCTAAGAAGTAGCCTATAAAATCACCCTTGTCTGTTAATTATTTTTCTTCATCTTTAGTATGCCTAAATTCATGTCTAAAATTCAGCTTTTATAGATTTTATTTAGCCTTTGTGATTTTTTTTTAGACTTCTCTCATTTCTGTTAGTCCGTCCATGCTTTTACAATTATTTTCCAGGAATCATTTTTATTTTCTGAAGTTTTTAGATATGTCTTTAGGTCATAAGGGCATAAAAGATAATGATGCTTTAAGATTTTTGAAAAGTATTTTGGTACTGGACCCAAATATCTTAACTTTGAGTCTAGAAGCAATCATTGTAATTTTTCAGTATCTGCTCATTGCTTATTTTTTTTTCTTTTGTCAAGTTAGTGAACCATGCAGGGTATCTTCAGGCCATTTCGGCCACCTGCCAAAATTTCTTGCAACCTGGTTGCAGTTCCCTCTAGATTGTAAATTTTTGGCCAAAAATATTTTTTTTTCTTTATGAATTGTGCCAATAATTTATACGATATTAGGAAATTTTATTTTTGACAATGCTAATATGTCTGCCATGTAATATTTTGTTGGGAATAGTACCCTGCCGTACCTCTAAATTGTCCAAAATTTTTATTTTCTAATTTTTACTTAAGAACTTTTGTTCTTTCTATGCCAAAATTTGCTTTTTATGTTAAGTAGTATTATTTCTTTTATGGTAGTTTTGACTCATCAAACATTTTAAAAATTTCATTAAGTATACTGCCCACCCCCCGAAATGGCAACATTTTTGAATTTTTCCCGTGGCATGTTCCATTTGTTATATTTGCTATAGGATATTTTAGAAACATTACTACTGATAATTTGTCCAGCAGGTATATTTTATATAGAGAATCTTTTGATCCACATTGGCAGTTGTTGAAAGTACTTATTTTTAGGTGTTGAGATATTTTTGATGCGAAAATAAAGTTTTAAATCTTCTCAAAGTTCATTTATCTTTAGCCGTATTGCCACCAAAGATCCTATTTTGCAGTAATGAGCTTATATAGCTTTTTTTGGACCCTCGGCAAAGTCCTATAAAGTCTGCCTAGTCACTTATCTCAAAAACTTAATTATTTTTTAAAATTTGCATCAAGTCAATCAAGCCAATCAGTCAATTTTAGATTTAAAAAAAAAAAAAAATGCACTTTTTTGGTACCCTGAAAAATGATTATTTGTGCCTAAAAACAACATTTTTAAAATTTTTTGAAATCTGTCCTTTACTTTTGTTTTAAATTTTTGCATGAAGTGATAAGACCATAGAAAATTTTATTTTTTTTTGTGGTACCTTTAGAAAACTGACTATTTTTTATAGGCATGGAATTAGAGTATGACATGACTGAAAAAGGTAGTGGTAATTCGTTGGTACATGTTGCACAAGTACAGTATGTATATTGCTTTATTATGAATGCTATAAATTAAAAATCACAAACTCCCTGCCTGGGGTCAAAGGTACTTGTGAATGTCTTAGAGCCAGATAGTCTATGATTAAGACCATCATATTTGACTAAGGATCTATGAATGATTTTCTCGTTTGAAAATGTTGAGTTTCCCCAATGAGTTACATTTATTTTTAAATATGAAGTAATCTTTAACAGTCCAAAGGTTGATTCAGTATTTTCTTTAAATCTCTAGGAGCTGGGATTTGAAAATTAGTGTCCAGGCACGAAGTTAGCAAACTTTTAAGTATATCAGTCTAGAATTTTATTCGAAAAATATATCTCGTAGTTATAGGGTTTATTTATCCTTGTAAATTTTGCACTTGCTTAAGGCTTTCTTTCATCTTGTTCACTTTGACTACCTTGCTCTTTTTGACCTTTAAGTGAGAGCTTGTCAAAGTGTTTGTACACATTGTAAGTACACATTGGCAGGTGCTATTAATATTTTGCTGGTAAAAGCACCTATTATTGCCCTTCAAGCAAAAGTGAGAATAGTATCAGTATGTGTGTCTCAGGATATGTTATAATTATCTCGCTCAAATCCTTATATTCTATAAAGTTTTTCCTTTTGACGGTGTCACCGTTGTAATTTTCCTAAAATAAGATTTGGAGCTCAGTAATTTTTTTTCTTCAGGTTACCACTAGATATTGGAGCTGGAGATTGCCTCACTGCTGAAGGGAAATCTTCAAATAAAAAAGACGCAGTTTTGGCATGTGCTTTAGATGCTTGCAGGCTGATACAAGCTTATGATATGATGCAGAATACATCAAGAGGTATATTGAGTCCTGTCATTTTAACTGATTTTTGTTGATAATTCCGAAGATTCAGTGTTGATTTAAATCTAATAGATGTTTCAATTAACTTCCAGTTATTCTTTAATATTTCTAAAATAAATAGTGCTTCAGTTTTTTTGAAACTTTACTAGTAATTTTTTATCTGCTTCTCTTACAGAATTACTAATATTTTTACATATTACGGTGTCAAAGTTGTTATTTTATGATTTTATCATTTTGATATCTGTAGGCTGTTGACAAATATTAGTTAGGGAAAGATGTCACTTTACCAATATTATTCATCCAATAAACACAAGGTGATGCATAGTAAGTTTTATCCAAGACAAAATAGGGTGCTCGTTAGCAGAATAATAATGGCTCACTTTCACAGCACATTTCTCCAGTCAGTTTATCAGAGGTAACAGTGGTGAGGGTGATGTGCATTCTTCACACTCAAATTTTAAGTATTCCTGAGCAGTCATCAGATCAATTCTAATTTTTCTGGTTAGTTCTTTAAACAGATTGGCTAATTCTTCATTGAGCTTATTGTCACTTGCTCCACAACCCCACAATTTGAAAAAGACATTTTTAATGGTACCTATATAGACTTTCTTCCAAGCATTAGCTACCCACTAGATTGGATTGTAGAATTTCAACTGCATTTGCAATTTAGAAGGTGCTATTGTCCTTAACAATTCGAGCTGTCTGCATAAATTTCTTTCAGTTTTTTACTTTAAAACTATGAATTATTGCAGTATCCAAATGTTGCATACTTGAGAGGAAGTGAAAAGAAACACAGTTTTGATGTTGCTGAATTTCCAATCAAGCTCTGGCTGCCAAGTTGCTTTAATTATAAGAAATATTCCGGGTTTAAAAGATGAGAACTTAAGCAAGCTTTGGTGTAGCATTTACAAATAAATATTCAGGATTTTGCTTCTCCACATTACAACTGTTTTTCCTATTTTTCTACCTGGAAATATTCTAGCCCAGGTTGGTTTTAAGGTGATGTTCATGTCTTGCTCTTCTAACATTGCCCCAGTGACAAATACCTGTTTTTTTTTTAATCAAAAATAATTTCAAACATTCAAATACATCTTAGGTCATTCATTGACTCTTTAGCGTTTCGATTCAGCCCAACTTCTTTTTCATTTTTGGTACAAAGAGGTATTTCAAGCTACAGAATTTTGATAGCTAACAATTCGAGGGGCACTTTGTCTTTAAGACAACTTCTAAATTTTTACAACTCCTTAATACGGCAGTACAATATAGTGCTACTTGTAAAGGTGTAAGCAGAAGAGCAGAATATAGAATAGAATTTCTGTAACTAACGCAGCCCTGTACTCAGAAGGAATAATTGAGTGGTTAAAGAAAGTGACTGTGTGAAAACTCACCTGCATTAAGGAATAAAGGTTTTTTACCCTGTTTGCTAATTAGAATGAAATTTGCTTGGGTAAGGTAGTTTCTTGCAAAAAATAGTGTCCACCATTAATAATTGTTAAGTGTAATAATGTCCACCGTTAATAATTGTCAAGTGTAATAGTGTCCACCATTAATAATTGTTAAGTGTGATAATGTCCACCATTAATAATTGTCAAGTGTAATAGTGTCCACCATTAATAATTGTCAAGTGTAATAGTATCCACCATTAATAATT
>JAUZNK010017550.1:0-21679 GCA_035046665.1 Euphysa ruthae
ATTCTCGTGTTTAGCTATTACTGGTTTAAGGCGACTAGGTATTTTCAATTCAATTGTTTTATTAGCATTTACAGGTAACACTAGTAAAATATGCCCATTTGAGTCTCCAGACTAAGCAATTTTTTAATCTATTGGTAAAAGTATTTAGTTTCTTTATTAATGTGACCACCCCTCTTACTGTGAGCGTTGGCGCTTCTTGCCCCTATGTTAAAATTTTAGCATTAGATTTGCGTAGTGTGGTGGCTCCTCAGTGATTTTTCTCAAAAATTGGATATTTTAAATACACCCTTTTTTTATGCAAAAATTATCGTAGATTCCAAATCAGGCATCAAATCTTGCTGTTTTTTAAGTAAATTTTGAGGTACAACCTGTTTATCACACCAAGCTAAAAAAACGAAATGAAAAAAAACTTCTGAAATTTTAGTTGCTAAAGGCATTGCATTCTTTTCCTAAAAGATACAACTATTTACGCCCTTCAAACACCTCCACGGAAAAGAAAAAGGCGTATATTGTTTAACCGGATTTTTTCAAGATCAACCAGGATTTTCATTCAGTTGTGGTTAGAGCTTTCGTTTTTTAAGGGGAATGAACTGAAAACAAATCTGTTGTTGTGGTTTCTGTTTGTTGCTGCCTTTATTGATATTTAATAAGTAATGAAAATTGCAGATAGAAGAAACAGAAAAAGTTATTCTTTAAAAAGAATGCATAGGCTCGGTAATTAAAATCTTCCTGCCGATGTCGGTGAAACTCAAATTATGGACCCTAATGTGCCTGTCGCACCGTTTGATCCAAAAAAAAAATTTAAACTTCTTATGAAAAGTTTTATATTTTCACGAATAATAATGTTTTTAACGAAATTAATCAAACCGTGTCTAGATTGCAGAAAACACGAAAGCTGATCCTTGAAAATCGACACCAACAACAAGCAGGGAATGTCTCAGTAGCTTTTTATAAATTGTGTATGTCGAAACAGCCTAAAATTTTCTAGTAAGAGGATTGAGCCAAATAATTGATCTAGTAGATTTGATGTCAACATAGCAGTGTAATATCTTTTCGTGAACTTGGGCTTTGTCATACGTTTCTCGAAAATTTTGTAAGAAACATAAATATGCCGCCTCTCCTAGGAAAAATAGCGGAGGAGATTTTTAATGTAATCCATCCATGTTATGTACAGACAGACGAAGAGAGTGTGTCGAAAGCAGCTTTAACAGTTCAAAATCACAACTGTAAAGACACAGTTTGTGCTATATTCAAGTAACTTTGTAAGAATATACCCATGATCAGATTTACACACAATAAATATCATAAAACTACATATTTAATATGCAATATATACATCACTAGATATATATACTATACGAGAACAAAGAAGAACCTATCGATATCATTTCTTCTTTCAATTGTTCATGGCAAAGGCTTGGATATCCCTCACTCGATGAGATTGTTTCAAGTATTGAAAGGGGTAATGATACATTGATTGACATTGAAATCAAAATTAAACAATGCAACTCATGCATATCTTGGGACCAAAACAAATATACTCTTGGATATATCAGATGGAAGGAAGCTCATGTATGTTTCATCAATCATCAGGGTTCCGCTTCATCGAAGGGAACATGTGGTTCTCTTGATATTTTCAACCGATCAATTCAAAAACGAAACCTGTTTTATACACTGGTTATCGGTCACGGTGACTCTTCTTTATATTCCTCGGTTATTCAAGCAGATCCTTATCCAGTGAAAGAGATCCTGAAAAGTTAATGCAGAGGCCAATTCCAGAAATGTGTTGACAAAAATTTACAAAATTTGAAGAATCTGTCGAAAAAAAAGAAAGCGGTTATCTTTGGACGAGGTAAACTCTCCGATACAGCAATCAAATATAGTCAAAACTGCTACCGATTTACTAGTAGATAGGACAAACATTGTCTATAACAAACGAAAATAAATGTTAATACAATTTTGGTCTAATTGGTTAGCTGACTCCTGGTGTTCCTTCTGGAATACTTCAAAAAAAGTGAAGTGCGCACTAAATCTCCTCAACAACATCAAAAATGAGCCTGAGATCCAAAATTTATTTAACTGTGTGAGAGATGACGACTTTCTCAAGAAATTTTTGCACGGGAAGACTCAAAGCATCAACGAGTCCTTTAACGGAATAATCTGGACGCGATACCCTAAACGATTTACTTAAACAGAAAATCTCTTAGAAACTTGTATGCACTTTGCGATATTGGAGTTTAATTGGCAGAAAGCAATTGAGATGATAATGAAAAAAGCTGGATTTATAATTAAGTCTTTACAAGCATCGCAAAATGACAATATTCAAAGAGCCTAGAACCAAACTATTTTTAGACAGTCATCGGAAAGAGTTAGAACGAGGCGTAAGTATGTAAAAATTGGTCCGACAAAAAGAAGAAAAAATTTATGAAGCAGGTGGGTTTTTAATTGCATAGTTTATATTTTTCTCTGGTATTTTTGTCATACATGGATGGTTAACAAACAAACTCAATTATTTACATTATGTGGAAGATAAAATCTGATCGGTATTATTTTCGATAAGCGCTGTTATGAACGACAACATCGCTCAAAATATCTTTTTCCTATGCATAGATTGCAAATTTTGCCAGATGCTGGACATAGCTTCTGATGTGGGTAGCTAGCTCTCTCACATTTAAAGCATTTCATTTGGCAACTATTTCTTCTCGCTCCTTTGAAATTATTCTGACCACTACCGAATTTTACATTGTTGATCGGCTTGTTCTCAGCTGGTGTACCTTCCAAACTAGCAGCCTGGACATCCACGTCTTCAACTGCTTTCGCATACAATAAAAGTTCATGCAAAATTAGTTTCTCATCAGTATAACTATAATCTACGAATCTTGTTTTTATGAGTAGCAAACTCAATTTGGTTTTTAACTTTGCGTTCAAAACACTCTTGAAATCACATTTTGAAGCCTGTGCCCTTAATCGAACATAAAACTGGTGTATCTTCTCATCTTTTCCTTGTTTTAGTTACCGAAAATTATAAACTTCAAAACTAACATTTGTTTTCGGAGTAAAATGGTGATGAAAGAGCAACAAAGCATTTTCGTATATTTTGTTTGAACCTTTGACTATTAAACATTCATAAACATCAAAATCCTGCTCACCAACATAATTTAATAACATCGTTAGCTTCTGTTTCTCGTTTGATACGTCAAGAGCTACATATTGATTCTCTAATCGACTTTTGTACTTGTTTCATCAGGCTGATTAGGTTTTATATTTCTCTACAGGAATGCAGGAAATTCTGGGAGAGATAAACAACGAGTCGCATTACCTCCGCTCATTGTAGAAACTCCGTTTGTCGTAATGATATGTCGTTATTCGTTTTTATCCTTGTCGCCAATGTTGTATTTTGACTACAGATAAAATATTTATTAAGAGACTATTTTTTATATTCTAATCCTATATAAAATTACATGATCTTAACCGTCTAAATACTCTCTTCCTTTTGCTACCAGAAGACATGCATAGTTCGTTAATTACGCCCACAATGCTTTTACTATATGGTACTTCATTATTAAGGCTCGTTGTGCATTTAAAAAAAAATGTTTTAGCATATATTTATAAAATTTAATTTTATTTGGAACTTTGATTTGATACCCAACATGTCAAAATTTACACCCTGAAAATCATTTAAATATCTATATTTAGGCTTGCTGTGCAATTTTTAAAAAGTTTTTTGTTTTCCCTTAAAATTATTTTTAGCATCTGTTTATGAAATTTAGTGCTATTTGGAATACTTCCAGTTGAATTATGACCCAATATATCAAAGCTTACCCCCTGGAAACAGTTTAGCTGTTTTTATTTAAGCTTGTTGTGCAAAATAAAATAGTTTTGACTGTAAGTATATAGGCGCTGTTTCGTTGAGACAGGCTACTGAAAAATCCCCTTCGTATGCATTACAATGAATTGTCATCCTTTCCTTTTGTATATATTCTTTACTATCTGTCCCCTCTCAATAGTAGTAACGTAATAATTGTTTTTTTTTTGAGGGGTGGGATATCAGTGTTTTATCTGAATTCTTAGGGGTATTAATAAGTTGGTATGTTTGTTAGTTTATCTCAAAAATCGGAGAGAATTTTACTTGTATTTTTTCACCTTTAGCATTTTTATTGTAAACATTATTTGGTTTTTAAACCTGTTAATTTTTTCTCTAATAAAAAACGTTTACCTAACAATGGTCATGTTAAGCACACTCAAATATTGGAAAATGTTCGCTAGATTTCCTTTAATACGTAAATAATTTCATTTGTTTTACTGTTATTTGATTTTATATTTATTTGTTTGTCATCGGTAAATACTTACCAAATTATATGAAGTTTTCGTAATAAAATCTTCCTGTTAATATTATGTCTAGATCTAAATTTATAAAGATTTTACGATATAATGGTGCCAGAATCGTCGTCGATAATTTAAGATAATAATAATCGTGGCAATATCATTTCACATAATCGGTATATCGATTTTATACGAGTATATCTGATAATAAAAACAAATTTTACAAAGTCTGAACGACGATTATTTGAATTTTCAATCAATTATGTTTAAACCTGGAATTATATTTTTGACCTGTTTTAGGACAACCTGTAAACATCCTTATGATAATAAAATCCTTTTTGAAAAGGATGCATCTATTAGTTTAGCAATAAAACAAAATTCTGTATAAAAGATGTAACCTGCATAGATGAAGAAGAAAAAAAAAAAAAAAAAGCAACAAAACAACGCCTGTTCCCTCTCAACACTCCAAACGAAAGTGTGCCGTAAGGTAGGTGTGAATTCTCCACAGCTTTTCTGCCCAAAATCCAGTGAATGTTCCGTGATTCTAAGTTTAAGCATGGTATCGGAAACTAATAAAATTTCTGTAATTTTCTAATTTTTAAGTGTTATGGAATTTCCTAGTATTTGAGTAATTTTTTTTTTTCAATTTTAGTGTATTTTTTGGGTTCTTCTGGTGCTTGGTACATTAAATTTGATTGTTCTCTAGCATGGCAACCCAAAAACTGTATTGTTATTCTTAAGGTCGCATTTGTCATGTTTTTATCTGTATAAACAATATTTTTCTTTCTAAACACAAGAGATCGTTTTATATATCTATTAAATATTCGGGTTAAGTTTGAATTTAATTTTGAACACGCTATAAAATATTTGGATAATTTATGTTACTGCTGAACATTCCTTGCTCTTCAAACATCGTCTCTAAGTATAAAACAGCTGATAACTCAACTGTAACTTTTGAATTGTATCTACTATGTTTGTGGTCTTAGGAGATTTAAAACATCAAAAATACAAAAAAGAAATTAAAATTAATTTATTTCATATTATAATTACCCCATTACCCCCCTTCTTTTTTAGCCGGTTGCTATTCCCATTGCGCGCGCGTATTTTCCTCAAATAAACATATATAACTAGATAATAATAAAGTACTGTACAAAAAAATTGATATAAAAAGTATATAAAAAAATTCTATTTTGTCTCGATATCAAGTTTCTGTTATAGTGAGTTTTAATAAAAACACACTGGTCCTAATTCTATACCAAACTCCTCTCCTACATCTGCTACATCGAAAACTGCCACATCGACAATTGGTAGTCTATCTGTAATTTTACTTTTAAATTCGAATACAGCTGTATGCCATTTATTGTCTTTCTTATTACACTCATCTTTGAGCACTGTTAGTCTATTTTTATAGTGACTCAGTGTATGAATTTCTAACTCGTCGCTTGACATTATTTTGATGAATTGATTCTTATTTCCGAAGCTATCTTCGTGTGCATGCGAATTACGACAATGGTAAGTGATGTTTTGACGAACAAAATCACTATTCATGCGAAGGAATCGAAGTTGATTAGTTGTAGTGTAAACAAACTATAAAATAGATAATTACAATTATGATTTATATGTATTAGCGTACTGTGTAATCTTGTTTTCACAAACGAGATGGCGAATACATGATGTTTTCATTTAAATATATGTAAATGGTTTATGCGACAGAAATAACGCCAAATCTTATATTTAAGAATAAAACTAAAAGTCCTTATACTTTAATAAAGAGTTTAATTATCAATATTTAGTTATAATAAATATAAAAATTCTGCAGAACAAAATGTAGCAAATAGTCTCACAAACGAATAATAATTTTGTGCAATTTTATACTTTTTTTTTATATTTTCGGAATTTGTAAATAATTTCTAAAGCGGCAAGCATGTAAATTATTACCAATTATTTACAAAGTGGATTAAAAATTAATCAATGAGAGTTAGCTAAAACCATGCATTTCAATATTTGCATACTGCCTATAAGAATTCACTTAAAACTTGGTCATCTCCCTTATACCTTAATGTTTAAAAGGTAAACATATAAACTGAATAGATTTGATTGTTTCTTTGGACATTAATTTGTAAACTTCTTGCAGTTTTGACGAAAACCTCTATCTCATCTAAATCTCAAACATGCTAGATATACATTTTTATTTAGGGTTTGTGCGCTTCGAACACTTCAAGCAAGCAAAGCTGAGCTTTTCTTACAAAGTCCATAATTTAGTTTACATACTTCAGATTCTGGTGATATTTCTGTAGTAAACCATTTCCATCTGTCCTCACCATTGGCCACCCAACGTTTTCTTTCAAACATATGTTTTTCAGCTCTTATGCAAGTCTCTTGGGTCGTTGGTGTAAATGTACAGTTTACTTTAACCTTGTCAGTAATACAACCGAGATTTGGATCGACATATTTTTCACCTAAACCAGTAATTTATTTTTATTATCACAAGCACCTCAAATAATAAAAGCATTTTTTATGTCAATTTATTCGTATTAGGCTCTAAAATGCAAATAGCAATATACCTATATGTAAATTTGCTTTTATTTATGGTGATTAGAATTAATCGCAAAGATAAAAAGCTAGATGTCACCTAACTTGTTTTTCGCTTTGAGATGTATCTGCTTCGGAATTTTTTTTTTTTTTTTGGTGCTTTTTTTTGTTTAGTCTTTTTCTTGTTTGAACCACAATTTGTAAAAACACTCAAAAATCAACTACACGTTATATGAGTGATAAATTCAAACTTTACCTGTCGCTGACTATGCATAAGTTTGAAATAGCTATATAATACTAGGAAGAATTACCTGCAGAAAATTAAGAAAATGATGCTCAAATCATTGCTTCGACTTATAATTTTCCTATAACGAAGAAAACGCTTCTTTGAAAGTTTTAGTTTGAACTTTATATGTTTATTTATATTGCGCAATGATTAGGCTGGACCATTCAACAATAACTTATGTTGAGTAGGAACTAAAGAACTTATTTAGTATGAATCACAGCGAAAAAAATAAGAACAAGAGAATTTTTACTTATCAAAGAAAAGGTGTATTTAAGTCATTAAGACGTTAGTTATCATTAAAAGTAAGTCTAAAAACTAACCACTTTCTGTGTCTGGATGGCAAAGCTTAAGATCTTTACATGTCTTTGCTGGGAAATACTCAGACCCATCTGGGTTCATTTTTCCCGCTACAAAATTATCTAATGTGAGCAACAAGGAGTTAACTGTTCCTTCAGTTTTTTTAGAAGCTTCTGTAAACGTATCTCCATCACTGCTTCTATAGTATCTGCAAATAAATAGTAATAATCGATAAAAATTTCAGAAAACTTTCCCTCTCTAGTAATGGCAATTTTAAAAGCGGTTTTTCCCACTTGCGTTGATTTTTACTCTGCCATGTTCTGTTTTTCGTTTGGTAGACGATTTTAAACCAATATTAAAAACTAAAAATGTGATGGCGTAGTAGCAAACATATAAGCATAAGCTAAAAAGAAATTAGTGTGACCAAATTGCCATAATATGAGAAAAAGTATTAAACTTTGCAATTTTTTCTAATTTTGCTAAATCAAAAAAGGAAAATCATTAAAAAAAAAAAAAAAAATATTGTCTACTTTTTAATTTCATTGAAACGCCACTAAACGAAATTATAGGATCATCAGAATTGAAAGTCTACATTATTCTTGATTTTTACGGGAATTAGCAATCATTAGGTAACCTGGTTATGATACCTGTTCAACACATTTTTAATTTGCTTTTGAGAATGAAGTTGGAATAAAAATTTCCATCTATTTAGGATGGGATTTAGAGCAAAATTGATTTTTTTAGTTGAACCATATGAAAATGCTCAGGAAAATTATCTAGCTTTAAAATCAATTTAAAATCTTACCTATATCCTTGGTAGATTGGTCCTTTCTCAATGTTACCCATAGGTGGGAAAGTGGCTCCAAATCCACCTGGCGGTCCTGGTGGCCCTGGAGGACCTGGTGGTCCTGGAACACCTGGAGGACTATCCTCACCTGGTCTACCTCGTGGACCTTCTGACCCTATTAGCCCATCAATTCCAGTTTCACCAATTTCTCCTGGAGGTCCTTCTCGACCAGATCTGCCACGTGGTCCAGGGTTACCCTAACAATTAAAATATATCGTCATTTAATCAAAAAAAAAAAAAAACAAAAAAAAAACGGAAAACTCAAGTATACGCCAAGTATATGGAAGGTTTTAACTTAAAAAATAGCAATTTATGTTAAAATCATATAAAAAAATTTTTATATGTTGGATTGGGTGTTTTTTGGGGAGTTTTAGCAGCAGATGCGAACACTTTTAAGAATATTATTCTGATAGAAAATACAAACGAAAATTATCCGAGGAGTTATTCATTATGAAACTGAAAAATTATTAAAAATATATCAGTTCTTCTCTACCCTCCTCCAATGATATTCATTAGGTTATTCAATAGCTTGGATAACAAACTTATCATTCAGAAAAATAACTAAGTTTGATATTATTTGTTTAACTTTTACGAACTAGTAAATTTCCTCCAATTCTTCTGCTAGTTTATTCTATTCAAATTAAAAAAAAACTTTAGATTTTAAGAGCGAAATATCACCTGTAAAGATAAGAAAGAATAAAAAGATGATTAATTGTGGAAAACTTTTTCAACAACACGTTCGGTCGAATTATGGTGAACACTTGTATTTTTAATTTCTAATTAACCAAGTAAAGCGTACTTTTTATTTTTTTTTGGGGGGAGGGGTGGTTTTGAAAAATGACTTTTTATATTCTTGGTCACGTTGCTAATATAGCAAGCTGCCCATAGCATAATAAATAATATTGTAATATAATATTTTTTACAAAATAATTCAAAATTAAAAAATTTAGTAAAACATTAATTTTCATATTTGTTTATTAAATTGTTTCTCTATAGTGTTTTTTATTATAATTTTATACTTACCGGTGAACCAGCACTTCCCTTTGGTCCATCTAATCCAACCTCTCCTTGTTTGCCAATTGGCCCTGGAAGTCCATCTGGACCTTGCATACCTCTCCAGCCTTTGTCACCTTTCGTTCCTTCAATTCCTGCTGAACCTTTATACCCCTTTTGACCTCTATTTCCTTGATAACCTTTTGGACCTTGGATTCCATCTAATCCTTGTGTTCCATCAATTCCCTGTGATACAAGTTTAGCATAGAAATATATCATATATTCAGGATATAAAATTTTATGGATAGAAACTAAACGGGGATTTTGCTAAATTTTTGGCATTTTATATCACAACTAGTTTTTGTAAAACACCAATTGTTTTTAACAATGGCATGAAGTATATATGTACTCATCTACATATCCGATAAACAAAATTATCACATAACTTTCATGGGGAGGGTTTACACTGCAGGGTTTGTATAGGAGAGGAAAATGAAAACCCTCTTGTCTCCGTGAAACTTGAACAGGGTAAAACAAGATCGCTTGAAACCAGGATATTTATTAAAGTTGGTGCTGTTTTTAGGCTTAATTTTTTTATTCATCTGAAGCTGTTTCATTTATTATTCAAAAGAATTCTAAGATTTTTCTTGCGAAAGCAAAAAGTGAGTGTAGCGAGCTTTGTTGCTGGAGCTCATTTGGCAGTAATACGAAAAATTCTCTATAGTAAGGCAGCCAATCCGATAAAATGTCAACCAAGCAAACAAATTTTAGAAATGCTTTTCTCGTCTTTTTAGGTATTTTTTGGTAAAGAGAGCATATCAAGGTTCTATAAAACACACAACACAAAGTTTTTGAAGGAAAATCTACTTCACTATTGTCGGTTGTAGTTAACCTGTTTTGGAAGGAAATTTTGCTCAGAAATGTGATAAAACCTAAATAAAACATCAAAAGCTGTGTATTTTTGGTATTTACTACTGTTTCACTAGAAATCACAAGGTATTAATTTCCTTTGACTGATTAATGGTCAAAAACTCAAAAAACTTTTCAGTTTCTGTCCCAAAATGAACAATTTTAACTGATTGCAAAAGTGTGTACGTTACGTCACAAATTAAGCTTAAAAATTTTTTAACTGCTAGCATCCAAATGGGAATAGACCAATACCCTATCAGAGTGTCCTTTAGTACTGTAACTTGATATCATGCTTAAGGAAAAATCTAAATTTCACTTCGTCCCATTAGTTTGGGTAAATTATATTCTGTATGTTATGCCAAAATGTGTTATGTAATGTACAGTTATTGGATTTTACCTATAAATCAAGTCTTTTTGGCTGAATTAAATTCAGTAGCTGAGTTAGTAACACTAATTCAGATAACACAAAGTTGTCTTAGACCCAACCATACTGCTAAAAAAACTTCAAAACAACCAAACTGTATGAAAACTGACAGTGATTTAAGTACTACATTCGTTAAATTAACACTGGTGACAAAAACCAATTTTATCTAGCATTTTTAAGATACTGAAATGTGTAAAATGTATAAAAATTCACTACAGGAACACCTCTATGTTTTGGAAACACCTTGTTTTCTTCATGATTAATTAGCATTTAAAGATTGAATACTGCAGTCAAACTCTCATAAGATTTAAACAATTTCCCAATTATTTTGTCTTGAAATGTGTAATCTCAAAGATGAAGTTAAGAAGTACCATTTATTGATTTTCGGGTGTGATTGTTAAATTGGGGTGTTTTGGTCTGACGTGCAACTTTGTTCAGCAACCCATGGTTCTTAAAGGCAATGCTTTTTTGCACTGATTAAAAAGGAAAGGACAAAATCTTGACAGGGTTGTTTCTTGAAACTATATATGAAGAATATATTCTACAGGGAAAAGGGGTACAATCAGAAGTGACCTGGTCAGATGAACCTGCGTCAGAATTCAAAAACCAATTTATGCATTATTTAATTGATCGATACTCTCAAGCACTAGAAACCATTTTATTGGAAATTTTCATAGTCAAAGTAAGTGTCCACCGAAAACTTACGATTCTTGGGAATCAACGTGCAGGTGTACAAGTTGAGGAAAACTTCGTCAAGATTGCACAAGAGCTTATGTAAAATATCAAGGTGAGACCCATCACAATCCTAGAAATACAGCAGTACAAAGAAGCGAGTCCTTTCTGTAATTCAATAGCCGTGAAAGACATTTAAAAAATGCATGTAATGAAAGCAGGCGGGATGAACTCACAACTGAAGCGCAATTCTGCATATTAAAAGTCGACAGAAGCACCTGAAACTACATTACATCAACAGGTTATGGAAACTGAAAATGAAAAAACAGTGGAAAAGAGCAACATGGAAACGATACCCAGCAGGAAAGAGAAATTTTTTTTAGTTATCATTAAGTAATTCAAGTTATGAGAGATTACTTCAGTGGCTATTATACTGTCGTAACTGAAAAATTTGATTTGCAAAGTCTACACGAGACAGATAAAATTGAAATAAAATATTTAATAAAGTCGCTCAGCAGATAACATTGATTCAAGTGAGATTTGTCGTCTAAAGCATGTTATTGTCTTTCCTGATGGAAGAGATCGCTATAAAATCACTGAATAAACATCAAAATCATCTGTACGACTATATCTTTAAAATCATTATGCCCTTTATTAATAGAGAAGAATTTTCTGTTTAATAAAGCAGTACTTCATTTGATTCCAAGAAATAAGCACACAACGTTGTGAAAAACCAAGCATCTTATTTTAAAGTCTTTAAGCTGTGAAGTTTCTTAATTTGTTGCAATCGCATTTGTTTGGGTGTATTAAAAGCACTAACAGCAATTTATTAGCTATTGGTGCTTTTAGTACACGTAGCTAAAGTTTATCAGCCCATTGTCAAATTATATGCTATATTCAAAATCGATATAACATAGCTAATTAATACTGTTGTTTCGAAAACTATCGAGGGAGGTAGGTGTGCCACATTAATTATACAGATGTGCTGATAAAAGTAGTCCTTAACTTGCGAAAAGACCCAATGGGTCATAAAATCTTAGTGCTTAGTATGATACCTATAATTTGTAATGTTCCAAAAAAGTTCAAGCATTAAAAATGATATTGATATCACACTTCTATTAGCCAGAAAAAAAATTTTTTTTGTATAAACTATTCTTTCAATAGATTTAAACCAAACCAATAGTAATTTCAATACCGTCGAATTTATTTCCATTTACTTACAGCTATATTGTACATTAATCAATGGTAGCTTTTAATTTTTGTTTGTTGAATTCTGTAACATTTTTTCTATCATCAATTACCACATACCATTTTTAACTTTATATATTGATGAAGATTTATGTTGTTTCAAATTTTATGAAATGTTATATGAAGTCTAACACTATTTTAACAAATGAAAAATGTTTTTTCTAAAACAAAACAAAAAGAAAAACAAAAAGAGGTATATGTAAAAGGCTAGATGCAATTAGTTTCAAATTTAATACTTGATTTTTTGGAAATATTTTTCTTAACTGGGTAAAGTTGCATGAGCTATACATATTATATATAGTGAAGTAGAAATAGCTGATTTTTCACGGATTCCATGGATGGTCAGATAGTGGAAACGATAATGAAAATTGTAATACATTAATTGTTATCTTTAAAACAAAACAAATTTATTGGTAGTTTTGGAGGAGAAGAACCTTATGGCAGATAATTATTATTTATAACTAATATTTAAAATTAACTAAGGATATCTTGGATGCACTTACAGCTAATCCGGGTGCTCCTTGTCTTCCTTTCGCTCCTGCTTCACCTGGAATACCTGGCGCTCCTCTTATTCCTTGACTTCCTGTAAAACCTTGCTCACCAGTTTCTCCCTTAAATCCTTGATCTCCTGGAACACCGTTATTTCCTTCTATACCTGCCATACCCTAGAAATATTTATTTTAAGTAAATCATTTGTGTCATATGGAAGGTCACTCATATTATTTTTAAAGAAACATAGTTTACAGCAGGAAATGTCAGTTTAAAGAAAATAAACATGAGTTTAACAAGTATGCCAAAAAAAAATCGAAATTTTTAGGTTTCACAAAGTTCAATTTAGTTGCTGAAAATATATATGAATGATAATGCTTTCGAATACTACGAGATGTTAAATGGATCAGTCAACTTTAATCCTTAATTGCTAAAATTGCAATTACTAAACAAACAAATTTCCATTCATTTGTAAGCACAAACAAAATTTATTCAATTCTAAAAACTTTCTAAAGATCATACTTACATCTTTGCCTGCTTTTCCTGGCAGTCCAATGCCACCTGGTACACCTATTGGCCCTGGTGGTCCTTTCCTTCCTTTTTTACCAGGAATTCCAGGAAGTCCATATTCTCCTTTGGCACCTGATTTCCCTTTAGCACCTGGAAATCCTGGCATGCCAACCCGTCCTGGTGGTCCAAGTACCCCTTCCGTACCTGGTTTACCTATGTCTCCTTGGATTCCTGGGATTCCGTCTTCACCAGCGTCTCCATTTCGACCTTCTTTTCCAGCTAAGCCTGGTGCACCGTTTTCTCCTGGCCTTCCTGGTAAGCCTGGTTCACCAGTAGAGCCTTTTGGTCCATCTCTTCCTGTGGATCCTACAGGACCAAGTCTTCCTCTATTTCCTGGAGAGCCACGCCTACCCATGGCGCCAGTGATACCTGGTGGCCCATGTGATCCCTAAAAGAATTATTTTTAAAAACCATTATATTCTTCAGTAATGGTTATTTAAAACTCAATATACGGACTAAAGTCATATAAGATTGATTGCTCATATCTTGAAACTAATTGTAAGAAAAAATTTGAAAAAAATATAAGTGAAATGTCTATGGGACATTTTATTTGTACATAAACTTACACTAGAACCTGGCGTTCCTCGTGTGCCTTTATTTCCCGATGCTCCCAATGCTCCGATAGGTCCAACTAATCCTTCTTCTCCTGCTTGTCCTGTTGGACCACTTTCACCTTTATCTCCTCGAGGACCGCGTTCTCCTTTTGCGCCGTCACCTCCCTGAATACCTGTTGGACCCATTTCCCCAGGTGGTCCAGCTAATCCAGGGTTCCCCTGCGGACCATTTTTTCCACGCTTTCCAGGTACTCCATTTGACCCTGGTCTCCCTGATTCTCCTTTTAAACCAGTTTCACCAGTCAAACCTGCTGCTCCAGGAAGTCCATCCTTTCCTCGTGCTCCATCTTTTCCATCCGTTCCAGGCTGACCCTTTTGACCACGTCCTCCCTAAAAGATACCATTCATATATATTTAAATGATTTTCATTTGCAAATCTTCATGAAAAAAAAAAAAAATCAAATCAAATAAAATAATGAAAATAAAAAATTAAAAAAAACAAAAGAATAAAATGTTTTCAATTTCATTTCGTACGTAAAACTAATGATCACTTTCTTTCGATTCAATCAAAAATACAAAGCAACTTAAGTATTTAAGTATTTTCAAATGATAAAAGCAATAAGGAAATAGTGCTTCTTGCAAATCTATTAAGTTATAACAGTAAATATCAATCTTTTGATCTTTGAACTTCAAAAATATTAGTAAATGGATATTTATCATAATGTAAACAAGTTCCAGTTTTTTTCTGAGAAAATTATGACACGAAAATTCAAATCATTGAAGTAACCTTTTCAGCCTTACCCAAAAAATATCTCGTATTTTCAATGTAGGAAAACCCCGCACTTTTAGGAAGGATTTAAAAACGAGGCAAAGTTTCTTAAATTTCTTAAACTCTGTTTAACGCTTTTTTTTTTTTTTTTTTTTTGTTTTCATTGTTTTTAACAAAACTGAGAATTAGAATGACTCAAAATAAGATATTATTTTAGGTATAATACTGTAAAACTTTTTGTGACTGTGATCAATGTCCTGTTGTTTTACTGTGACTAATCACTTGTGCTAAGGAAGAGTGGGATTTTTGTGACTAGGTGATTTTATAGCAATTTGAATTCTAAAGATATATACTCACTTGTTGGCCTTTGCTGCCATGTGGTCCTTTGGCGCCTGTGGACCCCATAGCTCCTGGTGCACCAGCGTCTCCTACTGCACCGCTGCTGCCAGATGGTCCTTTGACACCTGGTAACCCATCTGCACCTTGTTCCCCGCGTTCTCCTGTTGGTCCTGGTGGTCCCTGAAATAATAAATATGTAACTAAATTTTTATAAATACACATGTATATTATTTAAAACAAGGTTTTGAAATTTTTTTAATAATAAAAGTCTTTAGGAAAGATACACCTTAATTAAAGTTAAAAAATACTAGTAAAATTTTCAAAATTTCATCCTTTTCACAATCTATGATATTATGATATAAACTTATATTTCAGAAGTGTGCATTACAAAAAATTTAAAAGAACTCTGCATATTTTCAGCAAGTAAAAAAATTTTGAGCACAGAACACATTTTGGGGGATAGAATCAGAAAATGAGGAATTTCTGTTATTATCTAATATAAGTTTTTATAAAAGGACTTACCGTTAGTCCATTTTGACCACTAGCTCCTGGTGGACCTCTTTGTCCTAAACCTCCTTGCTTTCCATCACTTCCCCTTTGTCCAGGTTTTCCTAGTTCCCCATCTCTTCCAGGACTTCCTGCCTCTCCAACTGGTCCTGGTGGTCCAGTGCGCCCTTGTTTACCAGCTGAACCTGTCACCCCTCTTTCACCCCGCTCACCTGTTTGTCCAATATCACCGACTTGCCCTTGTAAACCTTTTAATCCCATATCCCCTTGGGCGCCTTTATCACCAGGTCTTCCATTTTCGCCACTACTTCCAGATTGTCCTTGTGTTCCTTTTGGCCCAGTCATGCCTATTGCTCCAATTTCACCTCTAGGACCTATAGATCCTGCAGTTCCGGGACGTCCATCTTTTCCTGTCGTACCCTAGTTATGAAAATATATGTAAATATTAAAATTATTGAAATAAACGTTTCCATGATAAAGTTTTTATAAAAAAAATTTTCTTGAAAAAAGGGAAGAAAGTATTAAGTTATTTTTAAGATATTACATTTTCTACATATTATCAATCATTGCAGGTAAATTTTAAATAACAAAGAATTTATAGTATTCAAAATTACAGGTTTTTGACAGTAGTATAAAAAAATTTGGTTCGAAATCGAAAAATTATTGCATAATTTTTGCGCTCATGGCATTACAAATATTTGGAACTAACCATTTGTAATTTTATTTTGTTTTTTAGTTTTATTCGTCATCAACGTCATCACAAACGTTTATTTACGTGTGTTTTATAGCAAACGTTTCAAGGACAATCAGCGTTTACTGTAAAAAATAGTCTTCAGTTGTTAAAATGTGTTACTCATCTAATAATTTGACGAATTGTTGGAGCAAAACTTTGACACCAGATCTACTTAGTAACTTGGTGTTTTATCGTGGGGCTACACACTAGGATACTTGCCTTTCAGGCTAACACAACAAAGATCTAGCCAAGCTGCTTTCCATGACAGACAATTAAATTATATTTCTTATTGTGGTTATTGACTTGACTAACTTAAAATAACTTACTCTAACTCCTTGTTTTCCAGGTCTTCCTGACTTTCCAGAAGGTCCAGCAATTCCTCTATCTCCTTGTCCTCCGATTTCTCCAGGTGCTCCTGGTCCTCCGGATGACCCTTTTAATCCAGCTGGACCAATTTCTCCACGATCGCCTTGCTGACCTTTTGCTCCTGGTGTTCCTGCATCACCAGGATTTCCTGGCATACCAAGTTGTCCAGGTGCTCCATCTGGTCCAGGAGCACCAGCTGCACCATCTCTTCCAGGTCTTCCTGCACGTCCAATGGGACCAGATGGTCCAGGATTTCCTGGATTTCCAGGATCACCTGACATTCCCTTTAAACCTTGTGCTCCTATTGCCCCTTGTTCACCGGGTGCTCCACGCCCTCCAGTTACCCCAAGGCTTCCATCTGGTCCTTGTAATCCCTGTAAACCTTGTTGCCCTTGGGCTCCTCGTTTTCCTACTGGACCAGCTGTTCCCATTGATCCTTTATCTCCCACATTTCCATCTTTACCACGATTACCACTTTGTCCTTTAACACCTTTTTCTCCTGATTGTCCATTAGGTCCACGCTCACCTTGCTCGCCTCTTTCTCCTCGTTTGCCAATAGCACCAAGTTCACCTTTTGCACCTGGTCCGCCAGCATTTCCAGGTGCTCCAGGTAGACCAACCAAACCCTAAACGGTAGAAATATATACATATTAGCTGTTTCTAAACATAATATTTATATTCTGAAGGACGTTTTTTCACAAAATGATTTTTCTTTAAACGTTGCAAAAATATCGGTATTAATTTTGTTTCCATTAATTTTTAGCTCCTTTGGAAAGAAAAAAAGATTTTTTTCTAACTTTTTTCGCTATTTTTACTTGTATTTTCGGTGTGAGAATAAAACTTCGCATTGGTTGAATAGATAAGGTGAATGTTTTTTTTTTTTTTTTTTAATATGACTTGATTTTTTTTTTCACTCACTTTTTGCACAAAGTTTAGATTTTTCTCTTTATTCATAAAATTTATTGCTAATAATACCATATTTAATTTTGACTGGATCAAACAAGAAAACAGATATCATTAAGGTATTTTACTTTGTTTCCATCAAATAGTTAAATTCTGAAATTCTAAATTTGGAGTGTTAATTCATTAAAATTTGGTTCTCGTGAAATTTTTATTCATCTTTAAGTTTAATTTATTATAGAAACTTCTAAGTACTACTCATAATCCCAAGTGTTTACTCGACTACGTTATTTAAAGTTACATTTCTTATACTATGAACTATTTAAAATCAAAAAAAACATATATACATGTGGGCCTGGTGGTCCTATAGATCCCACAACTCCAATTGGTCCTGTAGGTCCGGCTGGTCCTGTTGGTCCTGGTGGTCCTTGAAGTCCTCTTGGACCTCTTGGTCCTGATTCCCCATATTCTCCATTTTCTCCTGCTTGTCCTTTTTCTCCATCTAATCCTGGTGCTCCTTTTTTGCCAAATGATCCACGATCTCCTTTCAAACCTTTGTACCCTGCAGGTCCATCAATACCTGGTGGTCCTTGTATTCCCTGTAATAAAATTAACATCGATAAATAAAGCCTTTCTTAAAATTTTAATTAAATGAAGTAAAAATTTATTTAGTTTTTTATAACTCTTTTCGTTGATTTGTTACAGATCAGTACTTTTGTTGACCTGATAAAAATAAGTACTTATTTTTCCAAATGTTGTGAATCATTTTCACAAATGTTGTGAAACTTGCTATATTTAGTTAAGTATAGTTTGGGTCATTTTTCCCCGTCTGCACAGTTCTGTTAAAAAAAAATAATATTTTTGAAATATATTTGTTTTTTTTTATTTTTTGGAGAAAAAAATAGGGAAACAATGTTGCTTTCATCTGGGTGTCTCAAAAAAAAAGTAGATTTTTAAGTTTCCGATTTTTGGTAGGGAAAAAAAATTTTTGTTACAACTAAAAAGTAATTTTTCATTACAAAAAATTATGTTTAGAGTTAATGTTTTTTTTTTTGAGTTGCTTTTAATTTGTTTAAGCACATGGAAAAATTTTATAAGAGCACTTGGACCAAAACTAGCATTTAAATTTTAGTATTTTTTCTACTCAGTTTTCAACAAAGCTCTGATTAATTTATTACTACTAAATCTGGTAGAATAGCAATGCTCTTGAAGTCCGATTTTAAGTTACGAAAAATCAGAATTTTTATACTAGAAATGATAAGCGTTTTTATACATTATATAAGGCACTTTTACTATTTAGAGGTCTTCGACAGTTATTATCATACATTTTTTTTTTGTGTGATAAAATGATTATTTTTAGGTTTCTTAGTTTTCTAACGCCTATAGTAAAATAAAAATTATATATTTTTTTTATTTTACCAATCATTTCTGAAAAATTTATTATTAGAAAATGATAATTGCTCAATGTGCCGGCAAAATATTTGAAATTACAGAGTTTGGATTGTGCCGTAGGCAAACTCTAGGGACTTGAAATTTTGTTTGAAATTACCAAAGTTTGAAATAAACAGCATTAGGAATAGCAAAAGTTTACTGTATTACTTAGTAAAATGCCTGAACTAAACAAGTAAACAAAAAAAGAAAAAAAAAAAAAACCATATGAAGGAGTTGAAATATAACATAAAATAAATCAAGCTTTTCCTTTTCTTTTCTTATTTTTCTTTCTTTTTTTATTTACACTTTTAGACTCGAATTTGATAACTTTTGATACTAGAAAAAAGGGTTAAATACCCAACCATTATAGGTTCTTAAAGTACTTTCCATATATAGTTATGAATTATATGCTTACGAAAAGATATTTGTTGAATGTAAATAATAAATCACAGCTTCTCTATTAATTAAAACTTTGGAGTTTACAGGTTGTTTTCTCATATGGCCTATCATATGGCCTATATTTTTTTTATAAGAATGGCTTTAGAACGTAAAATAATATTTTACTTACTGTAGGACCTCTGTTTCCTGCTAAACCTGTGCTTCCTGGCTCACCTCGCTCTCCCTTAAAACATAAATTACCATCAATAATATCTCACTCCATTGAGTGAGCTAAGAGTTGCAAGAGGAAAAAGTGTGGCTGAAAAAGGTTTTGCTGTTTTATTATGTTTATGAAATAATATTATTATTTGTGATAATTAATAATACCTCTTTTAAAATAATACCGCTTTTAAAGTGTTTTTGCATGTTATTATAAAATTTTTTTCACGTGTTATTCGGGAAACTGCTATTCAATCAATGGCACTTTACTATGAAAAATAATTACTCATGATTTACTTACATTAAGGCCATCTCTCCCATTCAATCCTGGCTGTCCTTGGGGTCCTGATGATCCCTAAATTAAAAATAACAAGAGCATATTAGAACTGTTATTTGGTACAGCTAGACCTATTCTACTGTCAACATTGGGCACCAGGATTTGAGTCACTCATAGAGTGTAATGGTCAGATAATGAGTTAGGAAAATGGATTCATGGTAGAATGCATAAAATAGGTAACAAAATATTATTACAACGATTCTATAATTAACATAATCAGCACCCAATCGTTTTTTTTCAATCTTCATTTGTAATACATATTCTTTAAGTGTGTAATTTTTTCTTTATAAAGATTTAAGAAAATGAAAAGCTTAAAAAAATTTATTCAAAAAATAAATTTTTTTTTAAGAACTTTAACCTAGAAAAGCAAAGATAAGCTTCCTGCAAATTAAAAAAAAAAAAAAATGCATCTACCTTTATGCCAGGTTCTCCTTTTTTACCTGGAAGCCCTGGCTCCCCTCGTTCGCCATATTGCCCACGTGGTCCAATTCTTCCATCAGGACCTAATGGTCCTATCGGCCCCTCTTTAGGTGTAACAGGTCCGCCATTAGCACCTTCACCTCCTAAAATTCCTCCAGCACTTAAACTGTTTGGACCAGGTCCTTTCTCACCGTCTGCTAGCTGAAATAACACAATGTTTTGAATAAAATTATAGGTCAATTTTGCTCAGTACATAAACATTTAAGTTTATATCACGATACAGAGACACATTAAAAGCATAGTCCTTATAATAAACCCTGGTTAGGAAACACGCTTCCCGCGCGTGCATATGTCATTGTTTTGATTTATAGTATGTCACGTGACATTGATGTTGCACACAAAAATAAAAACATTAAAACTATGATAAGGAAAGAAATACTTATTTTGCTTAAACTGAATTAATTTTAGAGTTATTTGTCTGATTTTTTCTAAAATAACTCACACCAGTGATTGGAATGAGGTGATATAAAAATATTTACTAAGTTCATATTAGAAATTCTATTTCTAAAATTTTTCATAGCCTTGTGATGTCATAAAGCCAGGCCTTGTGATGTCATAAGCGTCACTTTCTCAAAATATAAAATATTTTGAGAACGAAAAAAGATTTTTCGTTGAAATAAAAAGCATAGGTTGAAGATATTGGTAGTGTATACTTATATTTCCAAAAATCATAGTACTCCATTTCAGAAGGCTGTTATTCTGAGCCTAAAATGCAAAAACAATTGGGGATCCCTTTAAAGGAATCACAAGGTCATAAAAAGTTTTCTTTTTTTTTAAACTACTTTAGTAAGGAGCTTGAAATTCTGAAAAACATGTTTTTTATTTCATAATAAAAAGGAATAATTGCTTCAAGGTTATGTTCATTTTAAATTGTACTTAGGCCAATTACATTTGATGTTTCGCATAGCGTAACATTGGTCCAAAGTCATATGCGCTAATATACAGAATATTATATGTTTTTCGAAAAAAAGAAATCAAATATGGTATTTTTTTAACATATATTATTTTTATATTCCCTGAATCGCCTATATTTTGTGAGTTTTTTTTTAGTGTGAAAAGCATCACATTTGGTCTGT
>JAUZNK010017561.1:0-21674 GCA_035046665.1 Euphysa ruthae
TATATATATTGAGTAGTATCTTTAAATTTAAAAATTTGCCAATATATTGAGCTCTTGATTAAATTTGAATTTCTTCATAATTTTTAGGGTGACTATGACTCCGTTTCCTTAACTAAGCCATAATTTTGTTCCAATTTTGTTTAGTGGGTGCTAGGCCAAACACTTACTGGCCACAATGACGTTGTATGCGCACTTGCAACATGTTCTTACAAAAACAAAAGAGAATTAATAGTCAGTAGCAGTGTAGATTCTTCTCTTAAAGTATGGATTAGAAATGTGGATTCAGGTGAGTTTGTTATTTTTGAATTTAATATATTTTTTCTTTTTTAATTTGAATTCAATGTTTTTTCAACCTTTCCTTTTTGATCAAAAAATTTAATCAAATTCAACAAACCTTCAAAAATTCATGGAATGTACTGTTTCCTAAAATTATGAAGGCTGTGGAAATTTATAACAAAATATTAGAAAAAATTTAACGTTGAAATTTGATGTTCAATTCTTCTAAAGTTAAATGATAATATTTTGTTACGTTTTTCTAATTTTTAATAAAATCCAAAGTTTGCTGATTAAAAAATGCCTGAGCCAGTACTTTGCTCAGATTAAAACCTTACCCTAGGTGAGAGATGTTAATTAGCCTCACGCCACCACATACACGGTGTTACGAATTCAAAATTCCCTATCACATAAAACAATAATAACAAAACGAAAAAAATCTTTCTCTAAAAGAAAAAAAAAACACAAATAAAATTTTTTGAGCAAACTACTTTTGTATCGATATGTTCGTTGGGAAACACCTTAACATCGTTATCGTTCCTAGTAATTATTGTTGAAACTCGCATTCCTTTTGAGAAACCATATCTTGCCAAAATATGAAATTTCTTCCTGTTTCATGTTTTTGTGAAAAAAGCTAAAGAAACTTTTCTTGATGTCCTCACAACAACAAACACGTAACGAAACGTAAAAAGTTTAACAAGTAATGGAGATATCTATTTTCTTTTTTACTTAAATAAGTTTCTTCCTGCGAGGTTTGCAGCCACTACTAGGAAGGAAGCTAGAGAGGAGTTCAAAAATCTGCCCTGCAAAATTCAATGGCAACTTTGGTAATTCCGAAATTACAAAGGTCAGCGATGAAAGTAAAATAAATAGAACTACAAATAAATTTTAAAAATACCTGTGGTCAAGAGCCAAATGTAAAATAGTATTAAAATTATTCTGAGAAATATGTTTCACTACATTTTTGGCTAAAGGCTAGACTAGTATGTTACGCCTGGAGAGAAAAAATATGCATTTTTGTAAAAACTGCATTTATATTAATTTATAGAGACCACAGATAGAAAATATAAACAAAGTCATTATTATAATTAAAGGTTCACAGTTATATAAATTAATTTTTAGTTTTATTAATATTCCATCAGATTAATTTTTTTCTACTTTATTATTTTCTTTTGATTCTACTGAGATTGATGCATCCCATAGTTAGCTTTAAAACTTGACCTATTAACTGTTATCAGCATATTAAGGAGACCTTTAACTTGCTTTTCATAACCTAATGTTTTAATTTCTTTAGATTTCCAACTCAATCAAACTATGCTATTTGGAAACGGATTTATACTTTCTCTAGCCATGACAAATTTATCTCATTCTAATGGTACGTATTTTAACAGAAATTTATACTATGAACATTTGTTCTTCTAATTTTTAATAGTTGTTGATATGTGGAGAGTAGACCCTAATAAGTATGTATATTCCTTTATTTCCTTGGAAATTACTTACTTTGTAAATAAGCTGAAATCTTTCTTCAAAATGGGGGCATTATACGCATTTCATTTTGTATTAATATAATTTTGTTGAGTTTAGAAAAGATATGATGCTCTTGCTTAACTTTTTTTTTCACATTATTAGCTCTGTATTCATTTAGGAATTATCCTTGCATGTGGAAGTGATGATGCTAACATCAAACTTTATTCTGACAATGGGACTGGTCAGGTAAACATTTATGTCATCAGCTTAAATTCAAAACTTTTAATTATTGTGATGCCGATCTTGTAAAAGAAGACTAATCAGGTACCTATACTGTAAATTCACCCTTTCTTATGCAAATGAAGAGGTAGGTTTTAGTGATGTTTATTCTGATAATGAAAGTTAAGTACCAAATAACTTATTTGATTTCAGGGAAGTAGACTTTCCAAGATAATAAAGTGACAGTGAGCCAACAGAGACAGAAACCCCCACTCCCAACAAAAAAAAAAGGGAAAAAAAAATGATAAAGATCAGTCAGTGCCTCCAAGATGGGATCAAAATAATTGGGTCCCTGGAGATGCAAAATTAAATGATTGGCTTCCTGACTTCACAGTGCAGAGTGGCTTTCTAATAGATGCACCTGACACGCTGATGAGTTTTATTTTTTCATTTAATTCTTGAAAAATTAAACTGTTGAGTGTTTGATTTTTGACAATGATCAGATAGAGCCTTATTCTCATGTACGCGTATGGCCAATTGATGGTGTTAATGTTTTTAAATTATATAAAATTCATAGCACTGACTTCCAATTGTGACAACCACATGTTGAAAAAGTAAGTATACCATTTAAAGGTCCTATGCATTTTTCATTTTGCATTTTGCATGTTTCAGCCCTGGCAAGATAAATCTCATATAAAGTCATTATTCACGAGTTTGAATCCCACTTCTGGTGGAAATTTACACGTCATGTTAACTCTGAGTTTCTGAGTAAAAGTCGTTACATAATGCAATGCTGGCTCAATTTGGTCAGGTTGTTTGGTTGAGCGAATTTCGTAGGCGCAATTGGGCGCTCTAAGTACTCCAAGACCCATCACATGAGCCCTTCTGGAAATATTGTATTGAGTTAAAATCAGGCAATATTCTATCAAAACCTGATTGGAAGAAAGTTATCATTCAGCTGATTTTTGATCATTGAAATTTACACATTTTGTAGCTAGCGAATTAAGTTGTTGTTAAAAAGTATTGTTTCCAGTAGCGCCCCCTACATAAAAAAAAATTAAACTGACAAGCTAGGGTATGTTTTTTTTTCTTTTTATTAACATAAAAAAAAGCAGTTATAAACTTATTAAACATATTTAAGAAATATATGATTACAACTTACGTAAGAGTAATATTTTCAGTTGGCACTGCAAGACTTGAAAATTTGCCAATATCAAGATAGATTCGCGCTGTATTAGAAACGCAAGTCTGAAGCGTCTAATTAAACCCTTGCTAAAACAAACCAGCAGTGTTTTCGTTTAGAAAAATAGTTGTGGTGTTAATCTTATAAACAGACCCTGTGAATAACCTCACAAAAACAAAACTTGCGTTTTTAAAATAAAGACGTTAACTGCAAAACGAATAAAAGTTTTATCCTGTCTCACCTCTTAGCAAGTTTACTTCAATTTAACCCAAGTCTATAATTATTCATGAATTACCAGTCCTGATAAAACCATAAAAATTTCAATATAATTACTGTTAATTTTTTTGGTATGCCTTAGATTTTGACGTAAAATTTACTGGCCCTCGTTCATTCTTTCTACCTTTTAGTCAAATATTTATTTTTTATTTTTTTTTAATTACCTCTTTAGAAAAATAAACATTTTGAAGATAAAAATTCAACGTAATATGGTGGTTTTTAAACATTTGATTCGCAGAAAGCATGTCATTTAGAACGTAATATGTTTGCTAAGTGGGTTGTTATTAATTGGAATTCAAAATGTAATTTTATTTATGATAGCAACTGTGGGGGTTCTAATAATAAAACGGACTTAATATTAAATACTTAGCTCTCATTCGCAGGTTTATTTTAAATTTTATTGTAGCTCTATTGCCGTGTTTTTTTTTTTTTTTTTTTTTTTTTTTTTTTTTTAATCATCGATACTTACATTTAAGATTATTGCTCATTTCTCGTATGTATGATATTTAATTATTTTACACAATGCAGAAGAAATGGAATTCAAATCATGTTACCTAGATGAAGATGAACGTGTTATGAAAACAAGAAAATGATGTTCCATGAGTTAAAAAAATATTATTAGGTTGTTGAGAATTTTAAATTTTTAACTAAGGTTATATAAAAATTTACACACTAACATCAAAGCGATGAAAAAAAAAATCTAGTATTAAATTTTTTTTTTTTTTTTTTTCTTTGAGTTTGGGTTTATGCCTAAACTCGGAAACTGTGATTGAAAACAGTTTATTAGCTGCTGCAGATAGTGTTTTACTTTTTTTCTGAGCTTTCAGTCTCTACATGTATATTTGTTATTGTCCGGTTCTGTGTAACTGCTTGGTACTGCAGCCTGAATGGGCTCAATATAGTGATTTTTAAACCCGCAAATTCTTTTTCATGTCATGAATTATGAAAGTAATATTCCAACAAGGTTCATAGTAAAGATGTTGTCCTCAATCATCAAAAACAAAATACTCACTTCTCTACTCAAAAAAGGAAAAAACTTATATTTACCTTCATTAAAGATTGAATTCTTTAAGGATAAAAAAGAGAGAAAAAGTTATAAAGTTTTTAGGAGTATGCATCGATAAGAATCTTTCTTAATTTTCATATCATCTGCAAAAAATGTCTAAGAACATTGAAATATACAAAGTATGCGAACCACTTAGCTGGGATTTATTAAAGCAGTTGTAATTTTCCTTTGTAAATTACTATGTAATATATGCTAATATTGTATGGACTAGTACTCATAAAAAAAACTTTTTGTCCATCTGTTTTAATGAAAAGCATCCTAAACCACTTCTTGATGATATACCAAGTTTCATGTATAAATGTAAAGATAAAAAAAATTTCTTTCTACTTTCCATGGAATTTACAGTGCAATAAAGATATGATTTTAGAAAAGATTTTTCAGCCTTTTAATAAAAAAGTTGCAGATGTTGGTATCTTTTTTAGAGGACCTTTTTTGTGGAATAAAATGTTCTAAAGGATAACAGTTTAAATTGTAACCCATATTTTATTTTTTTTTCAGGAATTTAATTCTAAAAATCAATGTCATTTTTTTTTTTTTTTTTTTTTTTTTTTATGTAAAATAAAATATACTGTAACCTTAATGCTGGTTCTCGTAAGTAAGTAAGGATTTATTCACTATCAATAAAAATTTTACAAAATAAATGTTAAAAACGTCGTTTAAAAAAAAAAAAAAAAAAATTTTTACTGCATACCACAATATTTTAAAAAACAGGTATTGATAACATGTAATGATCTTTTACGAGTCACCACATAAATGACTGTTTATTGTTCTTAATATATTTTTTATATTTTTTTCCCAATGAAGCAATTATAAAATATTTTTATGTTATTGTAAAAATTTTTTGAAATTATTTTCTATTCCGATAGAACGATGAAACTTCATTTTTTAGGCACTTAAGATAATTTGGTTGTTTGTTACATTGGTTGCTTTTTATCGTTTATATTTATTCATAGTTTCAATTAGCCTTGAATTTGAAAGGTCATGAAGATTGGGTGAGATGTCTGAGCTTCACTCACAACAAAGGTATCACACTTTGATGATAGGGCATTAATTAAATCTCATACAAGAAATTTCAACTCATTTTTAAATAACAGGCTGGCTAGAATTTTTTATTTTGATTATCAATTTAGACGTATATTTTTTCTAAATTGGGTCTGCTTGTTTGATCGTATAAAAAGATTTCTTTATATCAACATTAACACAAGATGATTATATAAAAATAAAACTATCTTCTATATACTGATAATTTATAAGAATAGTTAATTCTTCAGTAGCTTTGCACATACATTGGGATTTTTTTTATGCGAGATCGTATATTCCAAAATCCACTGCACAATCGTGTAAGTTGAATGGATATTTTTGTGGTTATAAATGAATTAGAAACCGTAGAATGGAAAGTAAGTATTTAGAATGTTCATATGCACTATAAAATCGTGTACCAGGCAGAAAAAATTTTAGGTAACAGGTCTTAGTTCTGCAAAATCCTTTTAGGTACTAGTTATTATTTCTAATCTGCTTTTTAGTAACTCTTATCTATCATTTGGGTTGTTTCTTTACCTGAATCATTTCTAGATATTACTAGCATATTTGAGGTACTTTTGGAATTTTAAAATATTTCAAACTTTCATTTACTTCTTTTTAGAAAATGATATTTTGCTTGCCAGTGGTTCGCAAGATACTTACATTAGACTTTGGAAAGTCAGCACTTTTGAGCATAATGAAGACTCTATCACTGTGACCAAGCAAGTTCTGAAGGACTGTAATACAGGTAGTTGAAAGTTTCTAAGCCACTGAAGTTGAAGCGTTTATATTTATATTGTATGATCCAAGGCTAGTTTGAACCTGGGAAGAATTTTTTGAAGCTGTTTTTAGTAATGGGTAAAATAACATTAAGTTTCTTGTGCTAAATCTGCCAACTTGGACCAAATTGCAGCTTATGATATAATTTCATTAATTAAATTTGGTTGTGCATATATTAAAATTCCATGTGAAAATTTTCCTAACTGACTTTTTTGCAAATAGTGATACAGATTTTGCGCTCAGACTTACTAATTTAATTAAATTTAATTGAGCTAAAACTTTTAAAGTAATTGAAAGAGTTGCCCAAAGTAATGATTTCCTCATGAAAAACTAATTTTTATACAAATTCCAATCCAGGTTTAGCAATCACTCCACTTCTTCTTGTCTTGTCCATTCAATTTTCTACTACGACTTCGGACTAAATCAGTTATTTTGTTCCAGAGCCTAGCTATTTCGTAGTCCACCGTTACATTATTAATTGTCCTGGCAAATCTTTTTTTTTTTTCTTCAGAAACATCTTCATTAAATTTCATTGGACTTTCCTTATCCTCCATCTTTCTTTCATCGTTAAATATTATAGCTTTACCTGTCAACATGGGTGGGTCATGAAGAAACAAATTATTGATTCTTTGTATATCTTCATAATTGTTTTAATTTGATCAAAAGTAAATGCCATATCTTCAAAATAAGTTTTGCTGACCTTATACTCAGGTACTTATTGTGTAAATAAGTGTTTTATTCCACTTCAAAGATGAAAGTTTTCCGGATTTATCTGAATTTCCAAATTTGTATGTTTGTTAACTCAATATTCTGGGTTGGAAAACTGAACAAAAAATTTTGTGAAAAAAAGAAAAAAAAATTCTTAGTAAATATTAGTTACAGCTTATAAATATGAATAGGTTATTTCACATAAATTATTCGATTTTCATTTTCTTTAAAGTTGCGTAATTATTAAGTTAGACTCATCTTCTGCCTTTATCTATGTTTCAAAGGGGTGTTATAATAATCATTTAATATTCTTAGATGTGATTATTTAAACTTATCACCCACTTCTTTTTTATACCAATGGTTCTGTGAGCTGATCTTCTACGGCAAGTTTGCTTGTTACGTTTATGATGCGAATATAGTTATGATTTTTCTGGATTTAAAAAAATCATAACTTTCATCCTTGCTATTTATTAGAAATATAATTATAAGTAGTAAGTTTACAAAGAATAGAATTGCCGTGGAATGACATATTTTTTGCTGCGTTTTTTTTTTATGCTTGATTTGACGCAGTACCCATAGCCTACTAATTTTTAGTCTCTGAGGATTTTTTTTAATTCCGAGGACTGGAATCCATTTTAGGACCAGTATTAATTCTTTTTATTGTAAATTATATCCCGGGCAGTGTCTCATGTGCCCTGCTTTTTCAAGCAGATGATTTTTAAGCAGTCTTTCATTTTAATTCAAGGATGAATGAGTTAACAAAACTAGATCTTAAAACTAGATGTTAAAAAAGCATTATTTCGGTGCGAATAAATTTTTCTAGTAAAACAAATTTTAGAAAACTAAATATTTCAAACCAAGGCTTAATTGTGGAATAGAATTCTAAAGATGGATATTTAGGCTGTATTCTCAATGAAACCGTCAGTGGTAATCCAATAAGCGAAGTTCCAAGTTAAAGTTTGTATAGAGACAAAACAGGATTTCGCCCCGATCTTTGAGTATTATTAGAGTATCATGCAATACTCAAATTTAGCCCACTTTTGTTATGCTTGCTCTGCTTGGTATCCAAATCTAAGTAAAGCATTAAAAACCTTCTTTTTTTTTTCCTGAAATTTTATCAGATATTAAAAATATTTGTTAATTTTTTTTTTTTTTTTTATTATTCTTAAAACATGTGGGTAGGTAACCCCGCTGTTATACATTGAGTCTGGTATTGATATTAGTTATTTCTTCTAGACTATTTTCTATCATTGGAGTCAATTTTGATTGCTCATGATAACTGGGTGTATGGTGTCTCGTGGTTTAAAACACAAGGGTCAAGTAAGTATTTGGTATTCTCTAAAAATTATAGTTGCTTTTTTATGCTGTGCATCATGCTTGATGACCATTTTTTGTGTTTTAATTTGATATTTTCAAAAAAAGTTTTGATCTGAAATAATTTATTTATTTATTTAGAAAACGTTTACTGCATTACTACTAAACACCAAATTTTTTTATGTGTTTGGGCACATTAACCTGGGGATAATTTTACCTCCTCGTCTGGAATCAGTGTTTGAGCACATAGGATTAGCATTAAAAAGCTGGTAGTTTTTCCCAGTACCTCATTGAATTGGTTCGAAAGTGATGCCATAATTTAATTATAATTATTATATATTAATAGTTAAAAAAAAATTAATGATGAAATAAGGTGATCATCGCATAACATTAATGATGAAATAAGGTGATCATCGCATAACATTAATGATGAAATAAGGTGATCATCGCATAACATTAGTTTTAGTAGGGCTGCAAATAACTATTTAAAAACTTTTGGACATGACTTCCGGCACAAGCTAAAATCTATCAGACATATGCGGATAATCTATAAGACAGAAATCCCAAAAATTTTTCCCAGAAGTACGCAAAAAAAATATAGTGGAAAACTGCAAATCCTATCATTACAGAAATTAGTGTTTGTAGTTTTATAGTTTTATTATAGTTTCAATTCTATTGGTTGAAAATTCTTTTCTTCAAATAATCTTTTTCAGATATTATTTTAAGAAAATATTGATTTATACACGCAATACTCTTCTTCCTATTAATAATAGAACTTTTTTTTTACTTCATTCTTAACAAGAATTCACCAAAATGCAATGTTTAAAATTTATCGTAAGCAAATAATAAATATTTGTGTTAGTAAATTAATATAATATAATTTTAATAGAATATCTGCAAATTTTTATATTTGTGGTAACTTAAAGATAAATTCGAACTATTTAATCATTTTCTCCCTTTATTTGCGGTGTTATTATAATTATTTAATAGAGTTAAACCCAATTATTTTATCAAATTAATTTCAACCTCTTCATTTTTATACTAGTCGTCATGTGAGATGATCTTTTGCCGAAAGTTTGCTTGAAGGAAGGGGCATAAATATGGATCAATTATAATTTATGCTAGCGTTTTTACTAAAGAAAAAACTGTTTTGATTTTTCATCAACCTATAAGTTATTCTTTAAGTAAAATTAACACAATTTTATCCTACCTCTAACAGCACAGTAAATGACAAAATATGCATCTCAATAAAAACTTATTTATAATAATATTTATAACAGTCAACAAATAAAAATATAAAGTATTTTAGTAAAATTAAAATGCTCAGGTGATGTTTTTTCGTTCCAACAATCTTTTTTAACATATTGAACAATGTTTTCTTGTTTTCATAGCACTTTTATTTTAATAATGGTAATGCAGTTTGAAGCACACCTCTTCTGCACTGTTTAAAAAAATCATACTTCCGAGAAATCTGTAGTAATTTTAAATTTAAGTATAGATGATGGAAAGAAAAACAATAGAGCAACACCAAAATTTAAAATAAAACAAATATGTTTATATACTTACAGTCCAATAAGACAGTTTAAAATATAGAATTTTAAAAATAAATAAAAGCCTTATAAATAAAAAGAAAAAGAAACGCTACAGTGCGAAAGTTTAAGTTGGTCTACCAAATATCAAATTTAATGAAGTCGCTTTTATTGTTAACAATCCCACAGCTGCTATCCCAACTGACATTTTAAATATTACAGTTTAAGCGACATGCTTGTAAATTATACATCAAAATAACAAAGTGAATATATTCCAAATTTTGAGGTTTTGACTTTTAGTTTATGAATAATTAGATTAATTAGAATAATTATGATTTATGAAGAATTAGGCTAAATTGAAGTAAACTTTGTAGTTGCTAAGAAAAAAAGTAAATCGTACATAAAATAAATTGTTTATTCATTTGTGATATCGTCTATATTTAAAAATGCAAGTGTTGTTTTTGCAAGGTTATTATTTTTTTAGTTCTATGGTCTTTATTTCTCCTAGACACGATGTCTGAGAGAAAACGATTTGAAACGGGCAAACCACTAATTCTATTAGAAATTGACCGTTAACCGACGCTTATTTGCAGCCTTGCTGATATTTTTTTGCAGCACGTTCATCAGCCATTCACAGTTGAAAAATTAACCGTTTATAAAACCTCTTATTGTAACGCTTTTTCATTCAAAACTTATGTCTTATACCGATTATTATGCAGACTTTTCAAATGAGAATTACTTTATATTTTTTTATGTTATGGGAATTTCTTGTTGAGAGTGGCATATCTACTGAACATTTTTAGATCCGGTACTTTTATCTGCAAGTATGGATAAATGCTTGATTGTTTGGGAGTATGATGAAGAAAACCAAACATGGATTGACCAAGTAATATTTATGTAAAATATTTAACTTTATTAATGTAATTATTTTCTGGCTATTACAAACTTTGTTAAGCTTTTCTAGCCAACATTTTACCAGCTCGTAGCCCAGTGAATTGTCTTTGCTTGGTACTGAGCTGAAGTCCGAGGATAACACCATGTTTCTTACCATTTTGGGTCATTCGATATGAAATCAAAAGGATTTTTAAAAATTTCCATTGGTAATGCTTCATATTTGCTTTAAATTTTAACCAGATATTATGGAGCAAACACAACCCTGAAAATTTCAGTTCAAATGACCAATCCGTTTAAAAGTTACGCTTGAATCAATTTTACCCGAAAGTAGCAAAATTTGGATCGTGAGCAGAAATTTTTTTGATATTCGTCGTCCCATAACTTTGCAAAAGAAAAAGATTATTTTTTTGTATGCTAACAGTCTTTCTAGTCCAGGATATTTATGGTAGAACCTGGAACAAATTGCAGCAATAGGTTTTTTGATTAATTTTGACTCATTATATATGTGTTAATAACATACTATAAATCTGACAAAATTCGAGCACAAGAAATCTGGATTTTTATACTTAATAAAAAACATATACACTAAAACACGCTTATCTGCATCATAAGTCCACAGTTTTTCTTTGCTATCGTATTCCTCAAGTAAATCATTTGAATTCGAACATTCACAGGCTCTACAAGTTTCACGCATGTTGCTGCACTGAAGACTGTTTTTTCTACAACTACATCGCATAGAAGAACAATCACTCAAACAGCTACAATGAATTATTTTGAGAAGGGATTCTGGGACTGGTAGTTTATCAGTCGTTTTTGGGTAGTGCTAATTCTCCGTGTTCATCCACCCCATCATTCTGCTTGCTCATCAACACCTCGTCATTTCATTATCTGATAGTAGCAACGAAAACTGTGATGCTTGAGAGCTAGCTGATCTTGTTGGTGGCAATACCTCTGGTTTTTCAAATGACCTTGACTCGATAACTTTTTGAGACAACATATTCTGTCTTGTCGTGTCAATCGATGCTTGGCTTGAAATATATACTATCAAAGCTGAGCTTTTTCAATTTCTTTGTTTGACTCACTGAGGTTCATTAAAGTTTCAGCCACATCTTTAAAGATACTAGTTTTCAGAATTTGATTGAATGCAGTTTCTTTCCTTATGCTATAAAATGCTATAAAACGCAGACACGGTGTCACAACTGGTAAATGCGTTTATGAAAAGTAGCTGGCAGCACATGTCACTTCTAAAAAGCAACGTAAACTTAGTACTTGTACTATAGAAGAGTAGTAATCCGTATCTTCGCCAATTACCGTGGTATTTTTAGTTTCTGATTCACTAACACCAATGTTTGCTATATCAGCCTCAGCATATTCTATAGAATAAATAACTCTGCAGCTTGCCGATACAAGAGATTCTCCTATTAACTGAATCAATTTTTCTTTATTTGATGTATTTGAGAGGAATGTCTATTTCTCAATTCATTTCTTTCATGAAGTTGATTTGTCTAGATATTAACTTTGAAGTACGACGTGAATGAGTCATATCCTTTGTTGAAGGGTTCCAGCTGTAGCCATCAAAAACTACTGCTGCGTTTCCGTAATTCCTCACTACAAACTTTGAGTATAAAGTTGCAATTTGCTTGTAGGTAGCATCTTTTGGCCATTTCACTTGTTGCATGAGAGGACAACCATCTAAGAAGTACTGGTTTGATGTAGAAGTAACTCTTTCTAATTTTGTTGTTTCTAATTTTTGTGACTCTTTTTTAACAATTGCTTCTACAAGCTATGGTTTATTCGCTTTTCGAAGAAGATGTGATGTTTCAAAGTCGTGTTTTAAAACATTAATATCAAGAAGTGTGGATTTTGCAGCAACAAGAAGCCATTGCAAAAGTAATGCTAATCTAGTGCAACTTTGTTTTCAGCCAAAAGAAAAGCTGATGTTCTTTACTCGATAATTGCGTTTAAACGTGTAGGTAAAAACATTTTCACTCTCCATTTATTTTATGAGTATACACCCAGCTTCAAAAAGGTTGTCAACATTTACATTTTGTTAGCAACAACTCCATTGAATATGTTTCATAAAGTCGAATCATTTTTATAAGGTGATATTTCATTCAGCTTGTTGGTAATTTTGAACGTGTCTTTGTAGTCTCTTTTCACTCTTGCTACAATCGCTGTTTTATGTTGGTCACTACTGGAATACTTTACACCAGTATTTTCTTCCATTTCAAGACTATACTCAGATGTTTGAAAGTAGCCATATTGCTCTTTGAACATCCGTCATTCCGGTACCACTTGTTAATACACCAGATGTCTTCAGAGATCGCATTAGAACTTGCTTCATAACTAAGTCATTTGCTAGACCTGCCCAGCATCGGCCTCTTCTCCATACAATGAAACCCCCGTCCATAAACCGATCAAATACTTTTTTTGTTTATTTTCTCAAATTCAAGCATCGATTGTACATAAAAGTAAGCAGATTTAGCGTAGTTACTGTCGAGATGCTACAAATATTGGTAACGATTCTTTTAAAGCTTCTAAATCTGCTTCAATAAACTTTTTAATAATGTCAGTTATTGTTTGATAGCTAATCCATAGCTTTGCAGTACGTGATTATTCAATTAAATTACGCTTGATGTCACAGTTTAGTTCAACTAACAGGCTGTTGGTCTTAACTTCAGCTATTTTAGTCGATTTTTCAAGCAGACATTAACGTTAACATCATCATTCGTTCATTGTAAATTTAAGGCATTTCTATGCATTCACTTCACATTCAAATCTTGGTTTTCTTTAGATATCTCAAGCACAAGACCTATATACCATTTTTCATCATAAAGGCATGCAATATATTTACCAGGCTGGAAACTTTGAATATCTTTTTGTGACAAGTTGATGTTTATTAAGTTCAGTTTATGAGTATCACTGCATACTCTTTGCAATAACAATTTTTTCTCCACCAGGTAAAAAACAATAGTAGCTACTGGTACTGTACGCATCCCTTCATATAGTTTCTGGAAGGTGAAAGAAGCTCTTATATCTTCACTTGACTGATAAAATATGTTTACACCTTTATGTTGTTTTTAGCCCATGTAAATAGTTCATGCGGTGTCAGTATTTAATTTGTAACTGCTGCTCGTAGACTAGCTTATGCTGCTTCTCTTTAAATAGTGCTTCCTATTTCATTACATGGACTTTTGCCATGAGAAGTAGCAAAGAAGTAGTACTCTCAACTTGTGATCTTTCAGGTGGTACATCAGGCTTACAAGGGATTTAGAATTTTTGTACTGTGTTTTGTTACACCATCACTGAATTAGCTTGCTTTATTATTTGTGTGGATTGTGTTGAAGATGGTCAGAAATGATGCAATGACAATCACATTTAATTTGGTTGTGTTGATCTTTGTCGTAAATAACAAACGAATGTAAAGTTTTTTTGCCAGTAAAACCCTTGTATGCATCTTGTACAAGAAAACTATAATTTTCTGCAAAATCCATAAGATTAAGACATGTGTGATGGTCTATGGTGGTTTTAGCTTCTGATAAATGGGAAGATTGTGCTTATTTGATAAAGTGATGTTTTAAAAAAATTTTTAAATGTGGTGCAAATTCTTTTTTAGTAATGTTTTGATTTTAGCTGAAATTTTGTATTTTGTTGGAAAATATTACTAGTTGTTTTTGCATGTTTTTTACAGCCTTTAAACAATCACTTTTCATCTAAAAATTAAGATATTTTGATTTCTATCAATAATTATCTGTTGATAAGTCACTTCTTGCAAGGCTTGAAGTCACTATTTTCAAAAACACTTGATTTCGAGTCTACGCTATTCCTATAAAAACTTTAAATTTTTAATTGTAACTAGCCTGATGATAGGAGCAGCATGACTCCTGAAACGTCGCTCAATAAAATCTTTTAACTCATGATATGCGTTTTATCTCTTTAGTTATGTTTTATGTTGCCAATGTTATGTTATTATTTTGAAGATATTATTTTGACATATTGACCATTATTAAACTTTTATTGGGTTCAGTTTCTGGAAAGTGTTTTGATTCTGTCACAATTTTTAGATTATTATAATTACAAAAATTTATTTTACTATTTTGGTAATTCAGCCATTTTCCGAAGTTCAAATTTATTTAGAAAACATTACTTTGTATCTTAGCCGTTTGGAAAAATCTTGAGAGTTAAGCATTCTTTGACTATATTTCAAGCTAAAGTAATTTTAAATGCCTTATTTTTTGCCTTATTTTTTCTACTGTCCATTAATCTGGACGTTTTGCAAAAAGTCTAATCTAGTTCTTATTAAAAAGGCACATAAATGTGCACTGAGAGCTGTTTATTATGATGGAATATTGAGTATTTTGGAACTTTTGGAGATTGACAATAGTTGTTGTATCCACAATAGACACATTCAGATATTAATGGTCAAGGTGCATAAAACACTAAACCAGTTAAATCCAAAATTTCTTTGGAATATTTTTGATTGTAAGTTTACATCTTATCATCTTCAGACTTCGTGTGTTGCTAAATTCGTACTGTCTCGCACTGTTACTTATGGTACAAATTCCCTGCAACCATTCCAGTTGATATTAAAAACAATACAAGAGTTTCCGTTTTTAAACAGAAAGTAAATTCTGGTAAGAGAGTTGCACATGCTCTTATTGTAAATAGCTCTTTGTAAATTTAAAATTGTGTTGCCTCTTTGCTTTATTTTTTTTCACATTTTTTGAATTACTAACTTTATTTCATTTAAAAAACTTAAAAAAATTTTTTTAGTATATATTAGCCTTGATTTTGTAATAATTTATATTTCATGTACTACGATTTAACTAAAGTTAAATATAAGATTGAACTAAATCAAATTTGGGTCAGATTTTGTCTGAAAATTCCAAAATTATATTTTGGGTTTCCCATGGTTTTTTGAGAAAAGTTGTTAGATTTTCTAACTGATGATTTTAAATTTTTTTTTTATGGGAGTCAGCTTTGCTTTTTCTTAAGAAGTCCATTTTGTATTGTAAGTCTTGACTATTAAAATAGCTACTTAACTTACTTATGCTTGAAAAAAAATTTTTGGTTTTTATTAGTGTTTTACCTTTGTCTGTTCATTTTTTTGTCCATAAATAGTTTTTTACTTATTTTCTTGAAATTTGGCATGAAGCTCTATAAAAATATGACCATTTTTTAAAAAAAACTCGTTTTATATAAAGTGAGTTTTATGGACTTGTAAAAAAAAAAAAGAACAATCTTCTAGAACGTCACATTTTAATCTTATTGAATATACCAAAGGTATAATCATTTTAATGCTTTTATATGCTCTGGAAATATTGGGTAAACAAGGCAAACAAGGTAAACAAGGCAAGAGTTGAAATTTTCTAGATTTCTTGCATTTAAGTAAATCAACAGTTTTATCTTTTTTCTGCCTTTTTTTTTTTTTTTTTTGAATAGACATGGTAAAAATCAATATTTTGACGTATTTCTATAGGCCTTTTCCTTCACAACTTTATCTAAAGATTAAAGTTTGAAAAATATATAAGTAAGTTTAAAGTTTTATTTTAAGTTTTGAGTTTGTATGTTTAATTTTTTTTGAACTTTATTGCTTTGATATCTAATTTCTGGCTTTGTTTTAAATTTTTTTCTCTATATTACAAAACTTCCTCCATAAAAGATTTGACTTTTAGAAAATGTATGGTAATAAACAACTATAACGAATTTTGCTGCACTTTTTGAGTGGTATGGAGAAAACTTTAAAGTTAGTCATAGAACATTTGAGTTTGGTAGTATTCTATATCATTCGTTGTTTCATTTTATATTTTTTGTGACCGTTTCTTTTTAAAAAATTCATTTTGATACTTTCTTAGTTTTATAGACCCAGTGATTATATCTATGATTGAATATTATTTTATGAAAGAGTACTTTGCACTAAACACTTGTTCTCACAGCTAGGTCTGAATTGAGTCTTGAGATTTTGAAAAATTAGCCGATCCAGTGAAGGCTTCAGGGATTAAAGAATTTCAGGTATATTTGAAATATGAATGGCTTATATTTTTTTAGGCTCGTATGGGAGATGTTGGTGGCAATACACTAGGGTTTTATGGTTGTGCTTTCTCTCCTGATGGTTATCAAGTTGTTGCCCATGGTTACCAAGGAGCTTTGCAAATGTGGAAAAGAGAGTTAAATGATGTATGATTCTTTAAATAATAATTCCAATAAATATTGTCTATGTAAGCATTTACATTGAAAAAAAATGGTGTGGTTTATATTTTATATTTTACTTGGGAGTAAAATTACAGATTGTTTTCTTTTCTGAGTTGAAATATTTGAACATTTGAACATTGTCAAAATTTGGGAAAAATTCTCAGGGAAATCTCAAAAAAAAAAATCCTCTAACTGATGAAAACTAATAGGAGAAGGGGCAAAGGCTAACCAGTTAAAATCAAATTCTGCAGGTAAATTTAGGTTGTTGTTCATTTTAAAGTTCTTTTGGGAGAAGAAATACTCTGATTTTAGACCAGTTTTTTCATCTTGACTCCTCTTAGGTTTGAGAGAAAGTATTCCGAATATTCCCGGATTTTGTTGTCGTTGGTGATTACCAGGATTTTTAGAATAAAAATTGTAAAAAGGTGTTGTGGAACGTTGGATCAAATTTCTTTAATCTGCAAGATTACAAAAACTTATTTATAATCAACAAATAAAAATTTTAATTATTAAAGCTATTAAAATTAGGAAAAATATATCTTTCTACCAAATTAAAATTTTTTTTTCAGTGTATTTAAGGTGAGATTTTATTCTACTTTTATAACTTTTAACAGTTCACAGTCCACTTCGTCTGCACTAATTTTAAATCTCAGGATCGATGATGAAGCAAAAAACAACAACAGAGCATTAACAAAATTTAAAAAAGACTACGGGCAAGAGCCAAATATTCTGTCATATTAAAATATTATGAGAAATATATCTAAGTTTCACTGAATTAATGGTTACTGGCCAGGATACAGTTTGACAGAAAAAATATCTATATCATTCTTTTGCAAAATGTTGATTTTTTATAAGATTTTAAGTTTTTTGACAGACAGAAGAAATATCTATTATTTATTTGTAATTGATTAAAGATTTAGTTAACATTGTTATTTTTTTTTTTTTATCTTAAAAGTTGGTATCAGTTAGTAGATTTGTTTGTTATAAATGGAATAATGTTAGAATATAATAAATTATGATCAAGAAGAAAGTTTAACTTTCAATTGCTTAGCTATGTGTATTTAAGCATTTAAGTGGTCAAAAATAGGTATAATGTAAACAAGCCTTTCAAAAGTTTTTTAGTAATGCTAAGTCCCCCATTATTGTATTCGTAGATTTCTGTATGTTTCAGTTAAAATAAATCGCGTTCCACATGCCATCTTATGTTTATTAAAAGGTAGCAAGAGTTAACTTTTTATTTTTTATATATTTGTCATTTTGTATCATATTTTAAATGAGTTCTCTCGTCTTTATTTTTCTCAGACATGATGTCTGAGAGAATGCGATTTAAAACAAACAAACCACTAATTCTATCGGACATTGACCGTTAGCCGACACTTATCTGCTGCCTTGCATTTGCCTGATTGAAAGTAGTTTTTAAGTATCGTAAAATCGTGATCTCAAGCTTTTGAAATTGTAATTTTTTCTCCATGCAGCGCAACCATGGTATGTATGTAAAAAGTAAAAATGAGTACTAAATAAATATTATAAATACTAGATACTAAAAACTAAAACCGATATCTGAGGCTTTTGCAGATGGGGGATCTGATTTTTTTGATCTTATCCCTCCCAAAAACATAAACTTACTCACAATAATTTTTAAACAAGAACCACTTGTTTCTCAATACTTCTGACACAGTAAATTTTCATTTAAATGATACTTTAAACTCAACCCTAAGAATTAGCCTTGTATTTTCCAATGACTAAATGCCCATTTGTTATCATGTGCTTAACAAACATGAAATAAATTTAGTCTATATTATTTTTAAAGCCAGAATTTTAAAAAGTATTATAAATCTATCTTTATATATCTTAATTTATTAAAGCAATAATTACTTTTTCAATTGCCACGTTGTCGTAGCTACCATATCGTGTCTGCATACCGTATTGTACCGTGCCATACCATATCTTGTTTTCTTTGTCAATCATACTAATAATAATAATTGTCTTTACGCTTCAAAAAATTTTAAATTTCAAATATATATTAAAAGTAATAATAGTCTTTTCTTTTTTTAAAACATTTACTTTTAAACCTTCAGATATATCCAAAAAATAAAAATACCATCCGTTCTAAAAAAAAATAATCCCTAACTAAACTCAATCTACAATAAATATGAACACAACAGGCACGTTTTTGTTGGTGGTACCACTAAGAAGAATTTTCAAGAGGTTATCAAAGCTTGGGGTCCATTTGTTGTAGTGTGTTGTTTCATTTTGGGACGGAATATTGTGCATAGCACTTAAAACTTTCAAAGTTTCTTAAAAGATAGATAATTATATCTGCCAGTCACTCCAATCCAGAGACATTTAGTTCAGATTTATACTACTGGTGGCTTTAACAAATATTTACAATATCCATATATATTTACTTTAAAAGATGTTAAACATTCAAATATCACGTGAAATTCTTCTTCTTTATTTACGGTGTATAATAATAACGTTTTTTCTTCGCTCAATTCATTTGTAACTTAGTTAACCTTCTTGGAAGAGTTGTGTAATAGTTTTTTAGTTCGATAATTCTGTTCTTTGAAAAATTTTTTCAAATAAACTAATCTTTTTAAGAGATTATTTTAATATACTATATATGCTATAATACTATTATAAATCGTCATCAAACTTTGCAGCAATTAAGAATTGATAAACGCTTAATCCTTGTAAGTATATACGACATATTTTTTAATATAGCAGTTATTTTGAATAACGCTGAGTTTGTTCTTAATTTAAAAAAAATTATAATATTTTCAGAAAATATTGAGTTATAAAGTATTTAAATTAGTTTTATACCAGGTGTCATAGCGTACATATTCAAAACGAGACATAAACCGATATCAGGTATGATAAAATTTGGTCATCAAATCATTGTAAACATAATTTTCTTCTAATTTCCATAATTCCTAGTAACATGATGAGGGGTATGGCAATAATCAACATATAAAGTTGATGGACATATTTATTGTAATTTAATACTGCATGCTGATTTATTGCAATTATATGACATGCTGATTAGCGTGATTAATACAACATACTGATTTAGTTTTGTAATAGAAGGGAAACTGGATTCCAGCCTATACTTCATGAATTTATCTGCATTCATGTCATGGAATTTTAGAAATAGTAGAAATTTAAAGCATCCAAGTTGAAATTAATTTTAATGGTGCATAAATATGTTATTAGTAATAATTATCACAAGTACACGAGAAAAATATGGGGAATAATTTTTTTTATTTTTCAAAATATTTAATGAGCCTTCAGGTGAGTTAAATGTTTGGAAAAACACAAAAAACGAGAAAACTATGTCATATTTGAGGGTAATTACATATTTAAGAAAGACACAAAAAACAAGAAAACTATGCGATATTTTTTGAGGATGCTCGCAATAAGTAGTTTATCATTAGATATACACAGTGTTGGTTATTAAAAGTTTAAACCAGCCATAAGATGGACATCGTATGTCACACATCAATAATTTTGATTTAATAAGATAAAATTCTCACGCGTTCCAACACCTTTCTAAATAGGACAAAATGTTCATCAATAAAAATTGTCACCAGACCTCTGAGTTGAAGGGTAGTCACTGTTTTATATCTAAGATTTATTGATTATCTTATTGATTTTATTATTAAGGTAATTTGAAAGAGATTTTTCTAGTTTTACTTCTAGAGATAATTTTGGAAGAATTTTAACTTTTGGTTCATTGAGGAATTTATTTGCTACCATATTAAACTTACCGATGCACCCTTATTTTAAGGCAATAAATCAAAATCTCACAATTTTCTGCCAACCTAGTGACCCTCTTAAGAAGTAACTTAAATAATTCATTATTGGTAAAAAAAAGCCTTGCTAGAGAAAGTGGATGTTGATACCCTTGTTAGTGACTCAGAAATGCATATTTTAGAATCAAATTTATCTCTTACGTTTTTTTTAAACGTGCGCTATTATAAGCTATGAATAACAATTGAGTTTAGAAAAGCGTAAGGTAGTTTGTCTCCTTTGTCTCCAGGTAGAAGTTTCCAGGTAAATGTAAGGATAAATTTTATTGCAAATTAATTAACAAATAAATTATATTACAGATATTTTCATTGTAATATGTAGTTTAAAGAACATATTAAAGCTAAATATTTACCTTTATTCCTTACATTTTTTTTGTGTAATGTAACTAAGATTTTTATTCACCCGGTAAATTAGGTAAAATAAGGACTTTGCAAGGGATCAGTTTAATTAAATTAAATCCTGAAATACCTGGTGATTGGAATATTTAGATAATAGTTATATGTCATGTTTAGAACATTCAGCAATGGAAACAATGGAAGTCGTCTATCACAATTAGTGGACACTTTAATTCTGTAGAGGTAGTTAATTTTTAATAATTGGTGTTTCACAGATGTTTTAGATCAACTATTGCTGGTGAGCTTGTGCTAACATCTTAATTTACTTTCAACAAAAAATCACCGCGTTTCAATTTTTTTGGTAATAAGTAAATCTGATTTCATTTTATGCTAAATGTCAGATTTTTATAAATTTTAACTTTTTATGTTTTATGTTTTAAGAACGTAAAATCATTTGCAGTTTATTAATAAATGCTTTAATGTTGTTTAAATTCATACAAATGTCTATTACTTATAAAACTAAATTGTGCTGATTATACTTTTATACATTTTTATATGTTGTTTATTCTTTAGATTTGCTTTCCAAAACACATGTATATATATAATAT
>JAUZNK010017572.1:0-21673 GCA_035046665.1 Euphysa ruthae
GTATATCATTTTTTTGCTCTTGTCTCTTAATTCATCTGTCTGCAAATTTTTTTGAAGGTTTCCGTAATTTTTTTTTGGGACTCCCTGTACAGCTTACCAAGTCCTACTTGTTCATATGTATTTTATTTATCTGCTTAATTTTATTCATCTCTTTAATTTTGTCTAAATGTGTTCCATACTTTATTTCAAGTTTTGCATGAAGTGTATAGGAATTTAGCACCAAAAAGGGGTGAAATTTTATCTTGAATTTCATTTTTGGATTACTCTAAAAATGTACTGATTCAATACTGAAAGTTGATTTTATTTGTGGTAACTTTCACATTATAGTGTTTTTGAAAATTTCATTTCTTGTTTCTGCTGTAAATTTGTAGGATGTTAGAAAATAATATTATATTAATAACATTTAATATTAAAATATTATTAATAATATCGCTTCAGTCCTAAAAACATGTTAAAGTCGTACTTGATATTTGATTTTTTTTTCTCGTGAAATTATTTTCTAAAGTGATGTTAAAACTGTCATTTCTGATAATTTCTTGTGTTGGTAGTTAAGCTGAAACTCAATTTAAAAATGTTAATTTTTAATATTTATAAATTTGTTATATCATTTTTGATCTGTTTATTTGTTGGCCGTTATTTTTGGTATGTTTGCTTGTTGGCTATAATTTTTCAATTTTGCTAAAATCTCTTTCTATGTAATATATTATTTCTAAAAGTTTTTCACAGCAGCTGTTTAGGATAATCAAATTACATCAAGAAGTTTTTGGAAAAAAATATTGCTGGTCAAATTTTTTTTAGAAAATATTCTGTAAAAAATTGCTATTTTCAAGAAATTATCTTTTCTGTTGGCCAATTAGAAAATTATTTTGGATGGCCCTAAGCGTGTCAATTTTTTTTTTTTTTTGATTTCTCTTTAAAAATTACGTTCATATTTTGCAAAAATAGTTTTTATTGCCGAAAATTCCTCCAACAAATTTTCAAATTTTTGTCTGAAAATTTGATTTTTAACGACTCTGAAGACTATTTCTAATTCTGTCATTTTCTGAAAAAAAATCACATATTTTGATTTTTTTTTGGAAATTTTGATCCGTTATTGCATATGTTAGAAAAATATTGTTGTTGGTGATTTTCATATTTTGATCATTTTTAACATTATGTTCTTTTGTTTTGTTTTTTCCCATGCTCCAAAATATTATCATTTTAATCTGTTTTAATAAAATAGCAATTCCTCTGTTAATTTATTTTATTTATTTAGGAAGAATAAAAGTTTAAAGATAAGTTTTGGGCTCTTTCTATGAAAAGATATCATTTTTTGTTTCTGTCTGAATGTTTGTAAAAGAAGCAGAATTAATTGCTGATCCAAATAATAGGTATTTTTTTAAAGATCTGCCACATGATTTATTCTTATTGAAATATTGTTTTTGCTTTATTAATAGATACATGCTTTATATTTTCCAGGTTTATTAGGAATGGTAGCTGTATTTCTGATACAAAAAAATGCTGATTTTCTGATAGGAAAGTAAGTTTCAAATTTATATCTCACCTAAAAAAAACTGTTAGTATGGGACCACTTACAATTCGAAAACTTTAATTGACATGTCAATGAAACGTAACAGGGTAGGGGTTTCATCAATCGACGTTTGATAAATTCGATAAAATACATCAAGTTAGTTACTTGTTAGATCGATATGTAAAATAGAGTTGTTGATATCTTTCGAAGGAAGATTTAAACTATGTATTAAATCGTTTAAATGAACAGACAAATCTTTTGAACATTGGTTGCATCACATAGTTTCATTTTTTTTTCAAACATTCAAAAACGTTCAAAAATTTTTTTAACCGAGATTGTAGTTGAGCAATAAATTTCAACAAGAAAATTTTATGTCAAGTTTATAACTTTAAATAAATTTATTACGCGTTTATTAGTTATGCACTGAACAGGTGCAAGATAATATATAGTTATGTGTTTTTTTTAAAGACGTCTAGCGAAGCTGAGTCATATTTTAATATTTCAGTTTTATTTTTCAAAGAAATTCATATATTTTTTAGTATTAAAGCCAGTAGAATTAACTCCTTAAATAGATTTAATTTCGTGATGTATTGGCGATTTTTGATTTCTGTCAAAAAATTGCTTTTGCTTATGTAGAAATCTTTATAATATTCAAGAATATTATTATAATTGTGATATTGGAATGTCAGCCATTTTGAAAGTTTTCATCATATAAATTTTGTTTAAGATTATTATTTTTTGATTTTTCTCAATGAGTTATTTCAGTAGTGTTTGTTTTAAGCGTATTTCAAAATATGTTTTTAGATCGATTCATCCAGATAGACTTCGACAAATAATATATGTATTAGAAAATGATATAATGGTTAGGTAATAATTTTTGATTTTCTTCTATTCAATATTAGATGCAGCAACAAAAATTTTTTATTTATCTGAGAATAAATTTAGATTTATGTAACAAATTATTGAAAAAATTCATTTGTGCTTTCACTAATTTGCAAGAGTATTTCATTGTTCTGTTGTAAATTCATGACAATTTTTTCCCAAAAATGACACATTTTTTCTCTCAAAATTAAAAAAAAAAAAAAAAAGAATAAAAGAAGATGGTCACTTGCACCAAAGAGAAGTTTTCTCACTCACACCATTGCCAACCCCAAAGATCCTCTAAATTTATGTGGTACAGATACATAGCTATATTACGTATGTTTGAACAATGCAAATCATAACACACTGAATCTATAGATTGTTAAACAATATTTTGTGTTTTCAACAATGATGAAAGCATAAATATGGTTTTTTCCAATAAAATCAAAGCTATGCGAAGTGGAAGTGAAAAAAATTTTCTAAATATTGGTTTGTGTTTAAATTCAAAAACAAAATCTTGGTTTCCTCTCCAAAAACTCTGAAATTCTGTTTCACCACACCCTCTTTCTTTTCTCTTGCCTCTTAAAATTTAAAATTCTCTTTCCTACTCCAAAATTGTCAAATTCCTTTTTTAATAATAATTGGCAAATTGCCAGAAATCCTTGAAAAGAAAAAACGGTAATTAGAGGATATAGAATTATATCTTATTTTCTTAAAAAAGATCCAGTTTTTCCCCTATTATATGATAAGTTGCCAAAATTTCTCCTAGCTAGTGAATCAGGACTCATATTTGAATAAAAGTTTTTTTTTTAATTTTTTCAGGGATTCATTTGTTTTGTGATATTTTTACCTGATTTTGCTGCAATTCTGCACCAAAGTATAGGAAGGTAATTCTGCTCTGCGTCAATTTATCTGATTTTAACTTTGTTTAATCTCTGAGGCTGGATATTATTCATTTGTATTTTCTATATAGGTCTATACATGATGTTAAAGCAACTGAGTTAGGTAAAATTCCTACCATCGTTCTACTTGGAACTTTGTCGAAGCTGGCTGTTCCTATCTACTATATCCATTAGATCATATCCGTCCCATCGTCAACTCTATTTTTTACTAAGCCTTATTTTTTTTTCTTTTTTGGAGAATGCCACAAGGATTTAAAGAGAAAACACTACTAGTTTTAGATTTTTTTAGAAAATTTTTTTCAGTTCTGGGCTTGAACAAATATAAGAATAACATCTTAAAACTTCTATATATGTTTTTTTTTCAAAGCTTTGTTTGATTATAGAAAATCATAGAAGGCATCTTTAAACCTGCATGATTTTCTCTTTTCTAAGCATTGCTCACAAAACAGGCGGAATCCTTGTTATGGATATTATATACGTGGTATTTTTTTTTGTTTACTAAATTAGAAAGTCTCAAAATTTGGCGTATGTTTTATTGATATTTTCGTGGGACTTTAACATTTCTAGGGTGACCTTATGTTTGTTAGGATATGATCAGTTTTACGTTATTTTTATGTTGCTGAACAGATAAAGCACTGCTCTTTATGTCGTGGGATTTAATCCCATTTTAGACCATATACTGCAGTATATTCACTTATTTGTACTGCAAATGTGATCCCTTATTAAGAGTTTTTAAAGAATCTTTCTGCAAAAACCAAAATTGCAACATTTTATTGATCTCATCACTATGTGAATGTATTTTAGAAATTTTTAAGACCAAATATTAGCTGATATAAGTAATTGACAAACTTCTTGCTTCTTATTACCGACAGATTCATGCTACTGAAGTTGTAGCTTAAGCAAGACTGATTGATTTGTTTGAAAAATTATTTTGTTTTATTGGGTTAAGGCACTTAGATTAGGTAGAGCATATATACATATAATTTTCAATGATGACTGTTTAGGAGCTGACACTGTACGTTTTAAAGCTGAATTAAATTTTGATGGTAGAGAAATCACACGTGTTCATCTTAATCAGTTAGACATTAATCTTGTTTTACAGGTATGTTTAATTTTATAATTTAGACATTTTCAGTGTAAAATATATTAGATAATCCAAAAGCCCTGGGAATGAAATCAGATGGGAATAAGGTAAGAAAGATAAATGTTGCGTGTAAATGGTTACTCAGATTATACACCAGGTACTTTTACGCAACCTGATATAATAGGTGTTATCCTAACACCTCTTAGGTGAATTATCTAAAGGTTTACATTAAGAGTCAGTTAACTATTTTAGTACTTCTCGCTTAACCCAGAAAAGTTTTCTCTTAATCTCAAAGTGTTGTGTCTATTGAGTAAAAAGCAAAAACGATTATTTCAACAAACCAAGTATTTCAAGAAGAATTCAACCGTTTAATCTCAGCATTAATTTATTTTCCAATCTGGATGAATCAATCTTTTCTGCTTTCAAGTTTAAATATATTGTGTTGTTTTACAAGTTTGGGCTTAATAAAAAAGCACAGTTTTCAGCTTTTTTTAGCTTCCATTAAAGTTGACAGTGAATCAATTTAGAAACAGAGGGATATATTTCTCGTCAAAACAGTAGCAATCGTAACTGCAGTTTTTATGCAACCTTTAATTTGGTGGATGTCCTTTTGTTTAATTAAATTATAAAAGTAGCACTTTGCTTTATGTTTTCAAGAATTATAGAGCTGTTAGAGAGTTTTACTGTGATTATCACAAAGAGTGGTGTGTTAAATTTATCAAAAACAAAAGCAGACGAAGGATTGTGCTCAGAAAAAGATACCTTGTTTTTAAGCACGAAAACAAATTTAAAATGTTTACATCAGATTTGTATGATATATGATTTAAAAAATTAGAGATCAGAACACTTATATTTTTTTTTCTTGGTGTATGCATTCATGTGTTTATTTAATTGATATTCTAAATATTTATCTTCCTGAAGTAACTGTTTGCTTCATTTGATTTTTAGAAAATTTTTCTTTTTGTGGTACCCATTTTTTCTATCAATGTATGCTTTTCTGTTATTCCATCCTCTGTTAAATATTTTGGATTATTCTTCCATTGGAAAATATTTTCAGAATTCTATTTTTTATTTGTCATTCTTACACGTGATTTAATTGTTATCTGCTGGAGAATTTGTTTCTGTAATAGTTATGCACATACTTTGTGTTTATTTCTGTAAATAATCAGTTGTTGTATGTAAGGTAATTTTTGTTGGTAATTAAAAATTGTGATTTTACATGCAAATAAAGCTAACATTTATTGATAGATAAAATTTTTAATCATTTTTATCTTTTTTGTTTGGAAATTTTGAAACTGGTTTGTAAATGTGATATATAAGATAGGCCGTGTCAATACCTGAGACGTCCATATATATTTTTGTGAGATCTATTTTTGTGCGTGAATAGAAAAAAACTGTGTTTTAGAGAATTTTATATTTGCAATTAAAGCCTATATTAGCTTTTAAGCTATAAAGATAAATTATTTAATAATTGTGTATTTTTTTACTTAGATAAATCTTTTCCATCGTGCTGGTTCATTTTTTCTTCTAACATATCAGCTTTTATCTTCGTGATTTTTTTGCAAACAACAAATGCACCAAAATTTGTTAGAAGTTTCGATAAAATTCATTATAATTAGTTAAACCAGTTCATCTTCTTATTAACGTATCCTTGAGGTGAGTTATAATCCAACTTTTCACTGCTCAATCAACCATCCTTCGTGATTTATAAACTCCAGGTCATGTAAAACTTTTTAAAAATTTTTCTGTTTTTATTTTCTTTGGAAGCAGCAAACTGTGTCATAACAATTGTTTATTACCAGATCGAGGATTTATTCCCGCGCTCTGATTGGCTTAAAACTTTTAACTTGAAAAATAGCTGCTGAAATAAAACTTGCTTCGTCCCTTCTGAAATATATAGTCCATGTTGTTTGTTGTTTAAAATGATCTTCATGGTGGGTGATTTTTTAATTCCAAATACTAAGTTAATTAAAATGTAAAAAGCTAAAGAATAATACTGTGAAAAAAGATGATTTGCTTTTTTGAAGTCGTTTATCAAACTAGGTAGAGATTGGTTGTAAATTATTAATTCGCCATTCCCATGATAGAAAAATCATGGAGCCGTTCTGATGAAAATATTTTCTTTCAAAGACATATTTACCACCATTTTTTGAGTAGTTTTAAGTGTCCCATTTTGGTTGATGTTGTTGTCGTAGTGTCGCTGCCCCTGTGCTTTTGAAAGGAAAATACGGCTACTCCCTCCACCACATGGGGTTTGGTATTGTGCGGAGATCTTAGGAAAGGGTTTTTTTGGATGAGAGAAAGATTTCTTTAGTCTGTTTACGAAATTTAATGGTCTCAGCGATATGAGATCTAAACTCTTTCCCGAAAAGTTCTGAGTCGTGTTTTTTTAACAAAGTAGCTTTCTCTTTTAACTTTGTTTTTATTTAAACTGTAGAATTTATAGTTGAAAAGGTATTAATGATGGATAGTAGCATTGTTGCTTTGTCCCAGTAAGTACTTATCTAAATGGTTTTTAATGTTTGAATTATTTATTTTTTTTTTTTTATTTAAACAATTCTTTATTTGCATAAAATGTTTTAAGTATATCTGTGGTTATTATCATTACATTCGAACCAATTTTAATTTCGTCATTTTCTTCCCATATTTTCGAAAACATGCCATCTTGAGATGCTTATTTTCCGTCCTTCGAAATATGAATGAAACAGTATTTAGATGGCGTATATTCCTGGTAGTTTTTAAAGACCAAAAATTAAATTGAATTATTGACCAAGTATCGGTTTTCAAGTTTCAAGATTTGAGAATGACCATTCCTACAGTCTCGATCACATAGATGATGGAATCACAAAAAGTCTGCATGAAAGGTTTTTGGGTCAATGGAAATAATATTGTTTTTTTTCAGGCTGTCAAGAAAATAAACACACCGGATGAACTTGAACAGTTTCTTTTGGAACATGGTGAACAAATCATTGATGTACTCGGTTCGCAAGTAGATCGTATAGAAAGAAATATACAGGTAAAGTAATAATTATTTGGAATGTAGAGGTTCTAATTAGCATTATTCAAAACAGCATTAAAATTTTATTGTGAAAATTCAAGAAAAAGTCATAGAGAACTGGTTTATAAATCAACAAGTAGAAAATTTAGTCAGGGTTTCATAAGCCTGAGCGTCAGTGACTTACACAATATCTGTGCACTCCACGCATGCTACTAACTGATTTTAGCGTACATTGACCATTCACCAGAATCTTGAATAAATATGAATTCGCTAAGGCCTGAAATTTTTAGTAGCAGATATGTTGATATGTTGAATCTCTATTTGTATTTTGTGAAAATGAAATGTTTAACTTGTTAATGACATTTTGCTTTCTATGCTAACACGTTTTTCCACTCGCAAGTCTTATAATTTACTTAATCAATTAGAAATAAAAAGGTGTTAGTAATATTTTACGATATATTTTTTCAATTGTAATTTTTCTAAGAGCACTGTGGAAACTCATACTACAATACTACCTGGCAACTTTTTGAGAATTGATCAGTTGTTTTCACAGCTTTCACATTTAACACTCTTGTATCTCATAGTTGACTTTGTTTTATCAATTCTCCCACATTCAACACTCGCAACGCACAGCTAACTACATTTTCTCACATTTCTCGTATTCAGCACTCTAGTTATTGTCTTACAGTTGATTTTATTGTAAAATTACATGCTATATTGGGTTCCCTCCTAAATCTATCTCTCTCAACTTACTAATGTTCTCATGACAATAGAGGATGTTTACTTGCGACACATTGTTTTGTACATTATCACACTATTTTCGTGTGCATAATCAAATTTCTCCGTTCTGATATATAAAAGTCTAAGATGCTATTAATTGCATCATTAGTATCTCCCTGATATATCGCGTAATCGTCAATCTCAGCTTTTTATGGTTTGTCAAAAATATCGCCTATCGTGATTTTTTCCTCCTCATCATTATTCCATCTATATTCTGCGTTAAATCTAATTATACTAAATTTAAAAGCTGCTAAATCCAATCACTACTAAATCGAGTTACTGCTAAATCTTATCTCTTCTAAATCGAGTTACTGCTAAATCCTATCTCTGCTAAATGGAATTACTGCTAAAATTCATTAACTATATTTATATAAAATCTTATTAAGGTTCTTATTATTGTGATTAAATGTTGTTATAGAGTACCAACATTTAATACACCCTCTAAAATGAACACCCCTACCATTTTTCTATATTTCACTTACAATATCACTGGTGTGATTATATAACATTCATATCATGGTTTTTTGATTTTAAGAAAGAATGCTGTAAAACTATAAAATGAGGAGAACTTCATGATAATTATACATTGCAATGGTATAAGAAATGACTATTTTTCGTTGTTGAAGATTTAATATTGGAGGGGTGCAAAATAATATAGGTGGTGGAGAAATATTCATGTTTATAAAAAAAATGGTAGTAACATTTGGAAGAACAAGTTTAATCGTGAAAAAGCCCTGGGAACTGGATTAAAAAATGATGACGAATACAAAAACTAAAATCAATGAAATATTCTAAATATCTTCAAATAATGAAAGTAATGAGATTTTTTTTTTGTGGATGCTTTAGGCTAGAATAAACCTAATGGTGATGGCCCTCAGGCTGGAATATGTTTTTTTGCGAAAGCAAAAAAGTGAACTTTGCAGCTGGAGTTCGATCAGAATTCGTGCCTATTTTTTCATATTTTGTCTCGCCTTCCCATTTCTTTATTAATAATATTACAGTAAAGAATAATTAAATCGAGTCAATACTTACGAAATCAAAACCAAAGCAAAGTTAATTTCAATACTTTCCACAGAGAATTTTATTTAAACGTTTAGCAAAAAGAATCATTACCATTCCATACTAATGTAAACATAAATTATTTAATGTTTAATTTCGAGTCTTTACAAAGGCGGATGTCGGCAACTGTAAGTTGAATTTAAATTCATTTTAAATTGAAATATATTTTTAATTAAAAACAATATTTTTTTCATTTTGTATGCGATAAAATTAATTTTTTTGTATAAACTATTCCAATAGATCAAAAGGAAATCAAAAGTAATAGAAATACTGTAGACAGAGAATTTATTTCTATTTACAGCTTTATTGTATATTAATCACTGATAGCGTAAGAAAATTTGTTTTTTGTTGAATTTTGTTGCAGTTTCCTTCTATCATCATTTACCGTATACCATTTTTAACTTTGGCTTGCCAACAAGTTTGCCATGCTTTCGCACACATTTACATACTTATTCATGAATATTCTGTTTGTTTAAAAAAAAAAAAAAAATTCTGTATTTTTTTTTTTCGTTATAGTTTCTTACTTGGTGTTCACAAAAAATCGTTTTTGTTATATAAAATTTCGGGAAAAACCATGTTTCGAAAGTTTATATTTTGAATTTGCAGTCATCCAATTATAACTTAATCAATTTAATCATTTTAATTTTTTACTTAGCATTATTTTAATATTTAGTAGTATATAACGATATTAAATCGTCTTGAGAAACTCTATTTAAATTTTCACCTACATGTTATTTGCTTCTATTTGAAGATTGTTATGATAATTTTTTTTTTAGAAAAGTTACCCTGAAGTTCGACATGTGGATCTTGAAATTCTGTAGCATATATCTCACCAGCGTCAATGCTGCAGAATGAAACAATTGTTGATTTATGCAAACAGATGTCTTCCAATTTATGCCATGTTAATTTATGCAATATATTTTTTGGTACTAATATTTTAATAGCCTTGTATAAAATCTCTTTAGAGGCTTTGAAAGTTAAAATTTGGAGTCTTGATTTTAATGGACCGTAATAGAAAGCGTCTCAGTGACACGCATTCCATTTGTTGCCTCCCGTTGTTATCGTTTATGGCTGGAAAGAAAAAAAAATAAAAAAGATAATTTTTTATATGAGGAAACGCATATTTGCTTTTAAATTGATCTTTTTATTTGCTCACATAGTTTGGTCGCTAATAGGCTTTGAGCGAGTTCTTCATCATCAAAATCAATTAAATATTTTTTTTTTGCAATAAGGAAAGTTTCATAAAGCTAATGGCTTTTTTTTTCGATAAAAAAAAATTCCAAAAAAAGGCGTTATTTTATGTGAGCATAGCTCCATTCCCCTAATCCTTTCTAATGTGGTTTAAATACTGTTTTATTTTACATAAATTTTTAAGATTAAGGTTGAATGGAGGGTATCTGGTGTTTTATTCCTAATGGTTTCAGGTTTTCAAACATTTTATATTAGAAATAGTCTCTTTTATTATTTAAATGGAGTATTTCATTTGTATTTCTTTAATTGTTGCAAAACTAAACCATTCCAAAATTTACGCTTTGTGTTAATTTGTTAAATCGTAAATTTTTCCAGCATTTAATTGAACTTTCACCCAAGAAAGCATGTTCTCATTTACATTAGTTGAACAAGCCATTCCTAGAATTTTTCTTCTAGAAAAAATCGCATCCATCACAATGCAGTTTTAGAATCAATAACGGGGCGGCAAATCTCATCTTTTGCGCAAGAAATGTGCTTGAAAATAATTTAGATCTCTATTAATGATTTGTTGATCATTCTGTAGCTTTTCATGTTGTATATAGAGAAGTTTTATGAAACATTCATTTAAAACTTAGATGCTTGTGAAAATCCTCATAATTAGTATTTTCACCTTGACAGACTTTAACAAAAGCGACAAAAACGTTAATCTGAAGAACATTACTTTAATGTCCCATGATAAAAAATATTTTAAACCGAACCACCAAGGTGGGTTTGGAAGCATGTTGTTATTTGCTGCAAAAATGAACATTCGATTGGTATCCCACGTTCGATTAATATCTCCCACATTCGATTGGTATCTCCCACATTCGATTGGTATCTCCCACATCACTGCTGTATAACAAATGAAGTTTACCTGTTGCAATCTTGGTAATGTTGTGGAAGTACTTGAATATCTTAGAGAATTTTTGGGGATTGTACGATTATTTGTTCTTGTCTTTGATGACGAATACTGCAGATTACATAAGCTTGCTAAATTTACTGCGAAGGCAGCAGCAACATCTAACTCTATACTTAGAATTTGTTAAGCAGTCTCTTGTTCCTTTCGTGTATAAGCTAAAAACTATCGAAATATGTCAAATGGAATTATTTTAAAAACATACTTATGAAAAAAATTTGATGGTAAGACACTGTATCTTAGGAGAATTTAATGTTAAAGTTTTGAACAATAAAATTAATTGTCCTTGCCAACTAAGCTGTTATTCCAACTCCAATACAGAATTTTACTTTCGATTTCAAAATAGACTTTTCTACACAAAAAATCAATGAAGGAAAATTAAAGAATTTTTAACAAATATTGTTGATTAAGCTATATTTAGCAGTGAGAATAAATTAATGCTCAGGTTCAGTAATAAATGTTTCCAATTAAAATCGTCATTAGATGCCTATAAACTGCTGAAATATAGATATAACAGAACAAATTATGCGCCTATAACTTCTGTGGAACAGCATTTTAAGGCTTGACGCACTCATTAGAATATCTAACGTAGAAAAAAATTGTCATCAATAGGTAATTTTATATGGAACAATCTTTGCATTGAAATAAAAAAACTACATCACATTTAAGCATAGAACCAAGGATTTGCTGACTGCTTTCTTTTTGATTCTCCCATTTAGATTTTAATGTTATAGTTTGAACGAAAAAAATTTTTGTTTGATGTTTCGAAAAGCGTGTTTGCTTGAAGCAAGAAAAATAACTAACGCAAAGAATCTATGTCAATACGCGTACTTTCAATACTAATTTTACTCTTTTTCAGAAGTTTTCGCTTGGATTTTTGATACCAGCGTTGTTAACTTACATTGCTTATAACTGTCACTAAATTAGCTATTTTTTCTTTTTTTTTTTTTTTTTTTTTTTTTTGAATTTGGGTGACGTAGTTTTTTTTTTTGGCTGCGCATGTGTGAAAAGTACGGTGTCCAGAACATAGTCTTTAAAAATTTTCCATCATCAAGATTCATAGCACATATGTTTGGCCTACATTCGTTATTTTTTATTTCAATTGCTTCTCTAACTTTTCCATCAAACTTTTTGGGTTATATTTTGAGGGTTTTAGCATATTCCCATTTTATGCTTAACGGACAATTTTGTTGTGGTAAGCAATTCCATATTGGTCTTGGTTATTATGTTTGGAATGTTTTTGATGCTGTTTTATTCTGCTAGATATTTTGATTTTCGTTTCCCCGATATACTTGTTTTTGCATTCGCATTCTATTAGATATTCGCCATGGTAGCTGTTTGGTGGTAGTTTTGTTTTGTTCCGAGAAGTAAGTATTTGGTTTAGATTTGCATTGGATCTAAAGACTGTTTTATAGCCGGATTTTCAAAAGATTTTTCTTATTTTTGGAGATAAGATTGGGATCCAGGATAATGATATAATAGTGAGAGCAATTTGGTTTTCAAGTAGCTTGCTAGTATTTTGATTGGACATTGTTCGTTTTTGTTTTATTCCCTGGTTAATTTTTGTACATTTTGTTTATCGTATCCAATTTCCGTGAACACATAAGAAAATTGATTTCGTTCTCAACCTGTTTCACTTTGCAAGTTGATTATGCTCTATGCATGAATTCTTTTAAGATCACTTCTAAGATTCGTAATACTTGGTTTGAACTCGGTTTCACCTGAATGTTTGTTATTGCTTCCTTTCTGTGTACAGTGAAATTGTATTTACCTGTTTAATTATTTTTAAATTTTGAAAATTCGATATTGAAAGTCCGATAGGGCCTATTCAGGCCCTATCGGACTTTGGGATTTAAAATCTAAATATGAAAATCAAAAAGAAAGCAGTCAACAAAAAAGGTTCATTCTGGTAAGAAATCAAAGTTTAGGGGAAACCAACATACAAAGAATAATTCCACATCGAACTCCCTAGTTACATTGACTTCCAAAACAACAGCGCCGACCCGCAGTTCAGCTTCAAAAAAGTTTAATATTAATGAGGAAGAAATTCATCAGGTTCCTAATAGTCAACACAGGACTTTAACTTTATAATGAACTTTTCTCTCCTAGCTAATGTAATAAGTACATTGCACGTTTAAAATGGAATTGGTGCTCCACTGCGGAATTTGCAAAAAAGCATAAAGGAATATTAAGTGATGACAAAAAAATAGGTGGAGCAGGGCGTCTAACTGAAAAAGTTATAAATACGCTACAGATTTGTTACGGAATGGCCATAAGGCAGAATAAGTAAGACTTATAAGGCAGAATAAGGAAGACTCATAAGGCCGAAGAAGGAAGACTTATAAGGCAGAATAAGGAAGACTTATAAGGTAGATTAAGGAATTCTTATAAGGCAGGCTCAGGAAGACGTATAAGGAATGAAAAATTCAGTAGTAGCCGTTTTGTTTTGTTGCTTGGAATGCACGAAATTTACGAAACGCCATAAATTTTTTCTGCATGCTAAGGATTCCTAGCGAAAGTTCAAGGCTGATAAAACAACTGGACAGTCAGCTTATAACGAAAGGTTTTCAATTCCAATTACAGCTCGAGACATTATTAAACCAATATTCAAAAACCTTGGAAGTGAAGCCAATTTTCAGAAATCTTTACACGGTAAAACGCAAAATCCCAACAAGTTATTGAACCAAATAATTTGGAAGCGGTACCCGAAAGATGTTTTTGTTGATAGAACAACCCGTAGTGCCCGGGGTATGATCAGCAGTGGTGTGTTTTAGTGACGGCCTGAGATATTTAGAAAAACTGTTTTCGAAAATATGGATGTCGGTGTTTTTCTCCAGAATTATTGTTTACGTAGAGATCAGGAAAGGGTGGCTAAGATAGAACTGCAATGCAGCACACCCGTTAAATTGCAACAAAAAACATTACGTGTAGTTTGAAAGGGTTTTTGTGAAGTAGAGAGGTACCAAGTTATATACAAGGAGGGTTTTAAACGACATTTATTAATTAATTTTATTTTATTTATTTTTTGATCGCTATTTTCTCATAATGATATTTTAGGCTGGCGGTGCAGATTTTAGATTGATTTTACCCAAAAATTTGTATCTTTGGATGAAAAATCTACACGAATTTATTGGTCCAAAGATGGAGATTTTCAAAAAATTTAGATCGGTGTAAGGAATTTGACGCATGAGAAAAATACTTTTCATCACTCTCTTTTTCGTGAACATTAAACAAAATCTGTTGTTCTAAATATGCGGAACAAATTTCAGTAAGATGCAAAAAATACAAGATATTTATGTTATGCTAATTTTATTGATAAAATTAGTGAGTTTAACAAAAATACTGACAAAATTGGACAATTTTACAAATGAATGACGATAACATTCCTAAGTTATATTGTATATTATTTACAATGTAATGTTATAATGTTAATTAAACATGATATACTCGATGAAAACAAAGGCATAAAGTGGCGTTTCACCATAATGAATTGCAGACGCGCATAAAGCTCAATCAATTGAAAATGGTAGTGACTTGAATGAAAGTAATTTCTACCTTAATTGGATTAATTTCGTCAGCACTAACTGATTTGTCACCGATTTAGATGCAATATTACTATATTTCATATAAAAATACAACATACCTGGGAAATTATTTTTTTAAAGAGTAAGAGGCAACGTAAGTTTTGATAAATGATATAACCAATTTTATAAGTCCGTTAAATAAAATTCGAACTATTAAAATTTCTTGATTACCTTTTAGATCTATTACTCTATTTTATAAATGCAGGTTTCTTATAAAAATAATAAAGGTTTTAAAAAGCGTGCCATGCAAACATATTTTACTACCTAGTAGTTAAGAGGTTTTTCGTTTTATGCTCTAGTGTGAATGCGTTTAAGAAGTTTGTTTTGTGTGTTTTGCTCCGCTAAAAAGTGAAGTTCATCTAGAACTCTTCTAGTACCACGCGAAAGTACTCCCCTCTTTTGCTTATTTTCTTTATTTTCCATTTTTGCTTTTACATTCTTTGGAACTTTTGATTTAAAGCGAAGAAAGCTATCTAGTGCAGGACCGTTTTGTAGAAATCCATTTGTTATAATGTTTACGTTTTTTGGTGGTTTACGGACTATTCCATTTGCGGGTTCGAATCCAAAAGGTGTACCATGTGGATATATCAGCGGATTTCCTAAGCTTTCTAACATTGAAGTAGTCATCACCCCTTCAAATCCCATGTTTGGTAACCCAATTCCTTGGCCAGGTAAGATTTTCTGGCCCGAGTCAGCTATTTTCTTTTCTTGCTGCGAGGGATCATCATCAAGTTCACCCATTTCTCCAACCCAGCCATTAGCTAAGCCGTTTTTAAACCATCCTGAAGACCCTAAACTTTTAGGTCCATTCCATGCTACTTCATCTAAAGATTGTAGTTTTTCGTTGTGGTTGGCGGGAATAAATTGACCTGTGCTGATATACTGTGGTCTGTTATCTTTTCCTAGTCCATGCTGATAACCAAGCGCATCCATAGTTTGTTGTGGATTTAAAAATCCAGATCCAATCGGGAAATCCTGTGTAGGAGGGGACAGTCCAGTATGATGTATATAGCCAGTTAAGGCAGGTGTGAGAGAGTCAATATTTTCAAATTCGTTACCCGTACATTCTGTATTTGTATTAAGAGGAACAGAACATGCACTTTCTGGTTGGGGAAGGGTTCTATCACCACCCTCGGGTGTCAATTGGTGAAAAAATGCGTTCTGTGGATTCATCGCTCCTAATTGTTGATAGTTACTAATTCCATTTAAAAATCTAAGGTCTATCAGCCCTCCATTCCTCTGATGTAATTTACCATTCCTTCGTTGTAATTTGGTGATTTCTTTACTTGCCACTTGAAATTTCCTAGATCCACGGACGTGTTTGGAATGTTTTGGTTTTTTGTGTTTTTCTTCATGCTTTGCAACATTTGACCTAAAATTTTGTTAAACTTTTTTATAACTGAAAATTTATTAATTAAATGACAATAATTTCCAAAATTTAGATGCAAATCATAAATTACTTGTACAAAGTTGGGATATCACATCCACATCCAGTCTTATATAATTACTTACTTGGTCCAGTATGGGACACCCCATCCACATCCAGTTTTACCAGGCTGGAAACCACCCCATCCAGCACTGGGTGGGCCGTAGTAATGACTGGGTACCAACTGACGAGCAGAAATTTGCATAACATATGGGAACGGAATCAGCTGGCGGCTAGATTGATATGTAGTATCACGTTTTCTAAAATGCAAGTTATAGATATATTTATTCACGCTACACTTTTTTTTTTTAATGCGGTTAAGTTTTGAAATTAATCTTTTGCGAAGAGAACATTCCGCAGAACTTATTTTCCGATCAGCCACCTCAACTTTTCCATGGGATATATTTTTGATGTATAAAGTTAAATAAAATCTTTCGCAGTGATTACCTTTGCGCTCATTTCTGACTTTTGATGATATTCTTTTTTTATTGCTTTCTATAAAAAATTATATAAATGACGCAAAATATATTATTTTTTGCAAAGAATTTTAGACGAGAAAAGACTGTCATTATTTTTTTTCGCATTACAAGAAAAAACGAAATGGTTCGTTCTATATTGGAATAGCAGGTCCATATTCTGGTGCGAAATAAGGATGATTTTTGTATTTTAAATATTTTATTCTGTTATTTGGGTTTAACACGCTAACCGACTGGTTACTCTACGATTAATCATAGTATCCAATATCGCCACATATTAAATTTTAAACCAATATATATATATATATAAGTACTTACTTGTACCAGTATGGGACACCCCATCCACATCCAGTTTTACCAGGTTGGAAGCCACCCCATCCCGCACTGGGTGGACCATAATAGTGGCTTGGTACAAGCTGACGAGTAGAATGACGTAAGAACTTTCTGATTATAGAATAAAATAACAACTTTATTAATAATTCAACTGTTTTGAATTTAACTAGATAATAAACGGCACTAGTTTTTCATGGCTCCCAACCCTTCACTCCTATAATGTTTCCTGAATTCAAAAATTTTTTTGTTTCATTTATTTCTTCTATGAATTTATTTATAAGCAACCAGGACTTTCATTTATTTTATTCATAGGGAACTAAACTTATGAAAAGATTGATATAAACGTTGAAACCACCATCAAATTCTACAGTTCCAATCAACCGCAACAACTGAAGTGAAATCCTTGGTTATGAAGAAGTAAGATGTCTGTAACAGTGTTTAAATCTCAATAACGAGGCCTTATGCAAAAATTTATGCCTTATGCAAAAATTTAGCATTGCTACGAAATAACTACTTAATTATTCATATAAATTCTTTAATTACGTTAAATTTTTATGTTACTAGCATGACGTATAAGTATACGCTCTTATGCCAGCAGCGTTAGACATGTGGAATATGCACACAAGCAATTAAAGGTATTTCATATTTGTTATCAACTTAGAATACTAACCTATGTAGCTAAAGTGGTTGAAGTTTTTAGTCATAGTTTCTGCCTGTGTAAACCACTTACTCGTGTAACATACTTTAAGTACTATTTAGATAAGTTATCTACGCGCTTCTAACTTATAGCCTCTGAATTTCCTTAAAATTGCTCTAATTTTCAACTAAAAACCAGGACACAAATCAAAATATTCTTTATTATGACGTAAAAATTACGATTATTTCGGATAAATCTAAATTCCTTGCCCTTTGAATGAAGTTCTCGAAATACTAATAAACAGATTAAAATAAATGTATGCTCCATCGAACGTGCTTGCTTATCATTTGGAGTAAAGTCTAAGTTTACAAGGCTTTTGGGTAACTTAAAGTTATTAGCGTGATTACGTCATATTAAAAAAAAAAAAGCGTAGTTACGCAAATACAATCAATCTCAAATACCCTTGGTTTATAGATTCTAAAAACACCCAGCATTGTGATATGAAGCTTTAAAGTGCTAATCGGTCTTTAAGCGCCTTCGTATGATGTGTACGATTGATTATTGATTATGGAAAGCCTATCTATAGATTTCAAAGAATATAGTTTATGAGGTAAATTTAGACTACCTGTTTATTGTAAATGGAGTCCACTGTGGTGGGCTATTTGGATCCCCATATGTAGTCCCTTGACCCAAGCCGTGATAGCCGCCTGTTGACGGAAGATCACTATAAGGGTTTCCGCCTCCAAAACCGTTTGTTGGAGTATTGATATGATTCCAAGGTGTCCAATGTCGTTTATGCGCCTTTTTTTTGTTTTTAGATTTTTTAGGTTTTGTTACTTTTACAGGCGGAGCATGAAGCCTTAAGATGTTTTCGTCTTTAACTTCTGTTGTAGGGGAATCCTTATCGTCATTTTTTGCTTCAATGTCAGCAGATTCATAAGATGGACCATTTTCTTCGTTTCCTATAATTGATAAAAGAGAAAAATGTTTGGACAATATCAGTGTTCTCATCAAAACATTACATGCAATTTTCTAATAATTTCAAATATTCTTTCGGTTTTCAAAAAATCAAAACCATGATCGAAAGTTGAGCATACTTGAAGTCAAGAAAAATCAATCAAAAATTCAGTTCTTCTAAGGAAACGTTTTAAAACGGATCAAATTTTATTTTCAATATGCTATCTAAAATTTTTTTCCTAATTTTGTGCATAAACTACCCCTGAGAATATATTTAATAGAAATGTTTTCAAAAATAATTCACGGGTGTGCTTCGGAATGCCTTTCACAATGTGGACTAACCTGGTGAACAAGCACATGGAGACATAAGAGCAGCATATTGCTGGTGGAAGTAAGGGTATGGGTACTGCCACAATGCTCCCGGAAAATAGTCACCTATTTGTGGGTTGAAAGACGCTTTCTTTGTAAGATGGTGCTTCTTACTGTGATGATACTTTTTGATCTTCTTCTTGCTAGTCTTGGTATGCCTTGGTGAAGAATGAAGCTTCTGAAAATTCAAAAATAAAAAACGTTTTTTGCTTTGAAATTTCAACGTTTTTTGCTTTTATATGTATATAGACTAAATTTAATAAATCTCTTTTCCCTTTTACAGAAATCACCTTTGAATTTAAAAAATAAAAACAATATCCAGAACAAGAACGGCAATTTTTTTTTTTTTTTTTTTATATAATGCTATTTATTTATATCCATACCAGGGATTTTAAAAATTTTAAAGGCATTGTTAATATCTTAGTAAGAAATATATTAACTCACAATCAGGTATAAAAATTAGATCACAAATCAAATAATTTCTTTCATTTTTGTTTTTGCTTCTCACACAGCGATAACAGTTTTTTAAATTTTTAGGGGTTTTTGGATGAGTTTTAAAGTTATCAAATTTTATAAATTCAGTTAAGAAATGGCAATTGCATATTTTACAGCGTTTAATTTTTTGAGAATCGTAATAAAGATTTTCGTTATACAGGTTACTTTATAGTCTTTTTTGGAAAGATTTAGGTATCGATTACATTACAACTGTGACATTATTAACTGAACAGCAAATTATAACTTGGTGTTGATTTCTTTGGGGTATACAGCCCTCCCTCAGGCACGAGTGAGAGGAAACTACGATGCCATTGTGCCCCATGAAATGGTGTTTTATCAGGAAATTTTACCCAAAGGGAAAGAGGGGGCAAGCTAACTTTGCTATTTACAAAATATATCAAAACTTCCCAAGACTGCCATTTTATTATTCTGATAAAAATTTTATACAAATCAAGTTTCGCTCTCTTAATTTTATGTGCATTTGAAAAAATAAGCCATTAATAAAACGAGAATGATTGAGAAAAAAGAAAGTAAATCAAGGTGAGGATTCTAGCCACATGCTTAAAAGTTTGAACCACTTTAAAAAAAAACTTGTGAAACTTAGATATTTTTTATTTTGGCAAATCAAAGGCAATCTTAAGTTGTACCTAGACGACATCAACGGTTATCAGGATAATTTTAATAAACCCTTTATTCTTTCTTCGAAAATTGTTATGAAGTAAAAAAGATTTGCTATAAAACTTTAATCAAAAACAATAAAACAAATAATTACCTTATAACAAATGTGTTCTCCCACTGTAAAGTCATTGTATCGTTGGCAATCTCTCAAAAAGTAAATAAATATAAAAGCTCTCCTGAAGTCTATTTGTTCTATCGAAGATTAATCTTCGTTGATCTACTCTTACCCTGATTTGAGAAAATCCCCATCACCGAAAATAAAAGCAAAGCTTATTTTCGAAAACTAAATATTTATTATTTACTATACACACGGAAAAGAAAGATTTTAAATGCTAATACTTTGGGTGAGGAAAATTTTTGTTACCAAAATTAATAATTGATGATTGGAATGTGTATGTATGGGTGTAATTAATTATTAGCTTAAAGAGATTTAAGAGACTGGTAATTTTCTAATTTATTCGTCATTATGTAATAAAAGTAAAGCGTGTATCATATCATCAGGTCATAGTAACAGTCATTTAATTGTACAGCTAAATATATTTTAACGTTCTTTCACCTTATATTTAACATCTCTGGACCACGCATTAGGTGCGTTTGCTACTTTAGATTTCTGAGTATGAACCTCGGATTCGGTAGTCTCAGTTACATCAACGGCTCCTTGTTTCGAAGGGCTGTTGCTTGATTCTCCCCCTCCATTATGCCAGTATTTATCAGTAGATTTATCCCATGGATCCTTCTCTTCTTTAGCTTCGTCTTCATCTGCGAACGTAAGTGTTACATACAACACCGAAATTAGCACTAGCAGAAAAAGTCTCATACCTATCAAACAATTGTTCTAACCAAATTAATAACCAATTTATTTTGTGAATCAATTAATTTTAATCTATTGTAATCATCAAAATAATTTTTTTCTGCTGTTTTATTTTCGGCATGTTTCACTGCTTGGGTATTTATTCGTTCACTGAGTTTCACCGCAAGATTAGATCGGTGCCAATCAACAAACACAATTACAGTCGGTATGATAAAATTTTTTCCTTTGCTGTACTTAACGAGATAATTTTGTATAAAAAAAATGATATATGCTCAGCTAGGCCTCATTTCACCAATTTATTTATTAAGAAATCATAGATAAAGTTTTTTAAGGAAAATCGTACAAGACGAGATTTGGATCGTGGCCTTTCTATTATCATTTGATAGATTTGATAGATTATTCAAATGTCGCCGAGGAATTTTATTATTGTAGACAACATAATTTTAAAAGGCTACAATTAGGCTTTAGAATTTGTATATTAAGGGGGTAGACTACTAAAAAAATTTGAAAAATATCGATTTTCAAATGTTGCATAATTTTAAACCTTAATTATTGTAGATTCCAAAA
>JAUZNK010017583.1:0-21672 GCA_035046665.1 Euphysa ruthae
TAAATGTATTAATATTTTTACTAGCTTTTGTGCATTCACTAAGATTGTTCCATATCGAGGGACCCATATAAGAAATTTTATTTTGACCTCGGCTAGTTTTTCTGAAAGGCTGATCAATAGTAATCAAACGTCCAAATTATTCAATGGAGGTAGTTGTTATTAAACTAAAGCATGGGTAAATTTTTAAAAATATTTAATAATTTTCTACCTAATCGTGATTTTTCATTTCCAAATATAATTAAAGTATAAAATAATATAATAAAAAAATTATAGTTATAAATATTGTTTTAGAATGGAAATAAAATTTTAAATTAAAATATTTAGATAACTATTGGGTCCCTCCCTTGATTTAGCATGCACCCTTGAGGAAAATTCAGTAATCAGTTCCTAATATAATAGAAGAATATAATAAGTAAAACTATTATATCTGCTTGATGCAATAAAATTTTTTTGTCCTACCAGCAAAATTGACTGTTATATTAATTCACATATATTTGTCTGCTCACTCATTACAGCAATGGCTTAAAAAATCTCTGGGAATATGGTACTTTCATTACTTTTTAAAAGCGCACATGAAGTTAGAACTTTCTGACTTATGATCACCTTTCAAAAACTTTTTATTGTGATTTGTGATTAATCTCTGCACGAATCTAGAAAACATAAGTGCAAAAAAAAAATAAAAATAAATAATAATAATAATATGTATATATATATATATAAGATAATTAAAATGCAAAAAAAATACAACAATATATGGTACTCAGAGTTTCATGCCTATTGGGCAACCATTCAGTCATATTATCTACAAAAAAATATAAAGAAGTTGAAAATAACGGTAAGTACGGTGTAATGTTTTCAGATTTTGACTTCATCTTTAATCTTTATTGTCGAATTTGGCAAAGTTGAAACTTGTTTTGATGTCGACATTTAGAAACAAGCTCTGACCTTTCAAAGTGTCAGAGCTTGTTTCTAAAGAGCTTGTTTCTATTGTCAAAGTGATACTCTGCTATATCAGTTTTTTTCATTGAGACATAGGGGACATTTTTTTAAACTTGGGTTATAAGGAGGACTTCTCCTAATAATGGACCAGTTAACACCCGGTGTACAGTTTTCGTTCTTAATTGCCCAATATTCATTCCATAATTCTGTTTCGTTCTTATATTTGAGACATTTAAATGATTTTACATGGTTCGCATGTCTGAGTTTGAAAGTAATGGAGCATGAACCTATATATGCCTTCTCTTTATAACCTTACATATCTGATGTAATTGTTGCTTTGTTTATTATACTTTTTATAAGGCATTTTTGCATATAACTAGCTTGATTGCTTTTGCTAAACTGCATGAGGTGAATTCCAGTCCATAAACAAGCTTTATCGTCTACATCTATAACTTTTTGAGAGCATCTATGTCACAGTCCTTAAATTCTCCCTTTGCCATGACATAGGTTATTATGGTTATTATCTAATTTCTTCTTTGCTTTGCCATAAGAACTTGCCGTTCCAATAGTATTTAAAGTTATTAACAGTGTAAAGAATTTCTTTTATTTTAAACTTCTCTTATTTATGATTCCAAGGTTTGAATCATCAGGCAAAAATATATGATCTTTTTAATTGATAAGGAAATCTCATATATATTTTTTTGCTATTTGAGCTTACTATTACTGTATTGGCTTTTGCCATAGTAAAGGGGAAGTTTGGGTTTTGATAAAAAAAAATTATTCATTGAGTCTATTCGTCACTGATAAAAAATAAATTTATATGGATATAAAACATAAATCCATATAAAATACTTTCAAAAATATTTAGTTTCTAAACACATCGCTTCATAGAATCTAACGGCCTACTTTAGCGTGTGATGTCAATCTTGCTAAAGATTAAAAAACGTTGATTTAAAAAAATATTTCAAATCATTTTAAATGAGTGTATCATTTTATGAATTGTAAATAGAAGTTTTGTAAAATACTTTTTCTAGTTTCACTGTTGTGGAATAAAATGCAACAACACTATTTCTAAGAAAAAAGTTAATGATGCAAAACGTTGGCATCTCATACCAACTAGCAAAGAACAAAGCAACTATGAGAAAAAAATGGATACATGTTATGAAAAAGTTATGCGGTGAGGTGAGAAAGTACATTCTCAACGTCGATGCTGTACCCTCCATATTTTCATTCACCATTTCTAGTGGAGGCAAAGTATCTAAAAAACGGAATTAATCTGAAGCATGAAAGCAGCCAGCCATTAAAAAAAGTTAAACACAAAATTAGTTCTTGCTTGATAGAACTTTTACAGAAGATGCTTTAACCATGTACAAAAATTCTTGTCATGAAAGCGAAGTTTCTTTTGCTGTTGAAACCTCTGATTCTAAAGTTTACGATGGAACACATGTTTGTGTCGCTACAGCTGATAAAAGAGTTGGTTTCACAAAATCATATAAGAGTCGAGGGACATCGACAATACCCAAAAAAAAAAAATCTATTGGAACTCAATAAGAACAGAGGAAATATTTCAGGAATATACTTCTGCAATAGATCTCAATGAGAGTGTTAAAAGTTTCCACAAAAAGTAGTGCTTTGATAGTCACCTTGATTTGTCAAAACAGCCATGCTTCAGTTTGGAAGTCACAACCAACTTTAAACCACATATACAAGGGCACTGATGCTAACAGCAGCTATTTTGTGTATTTGTTTCACTTTTCAGTGCATTAGACAAATGTTCAACTTTTCAAATGTAGAGTTTACCGGGAGAACACAATACAACTATATTCAAGAAAACTTACCTTTTTTCATCTATATACAAAGTTTATAGCAATAAACAGAGTATCGTATTAGAATGATTTGGAACTATAAAAAAAATTGTTGAGTTCTGAAAAGGAAGATGTGATTCACCACATTTTAGTGCAAAGTTCATAACATATATCTTAACGGACTGAATGAGCGACGAGGTTGACACCTTTTTTATAACCTGTGTGAGAAATGCAAGGAACTCTGCAAGAATGGAAAAAAAAAAACTTGGATTAATTGAAGACTTTGTGGAAGATTCTAGGATAACTGTAAAAAATTTGTAATACAGACAGACATTTACATATTCGTAAATATATTCACAAACAAAAACCAGTTTGAACACCAGTTAGAAGTTTGGCACATTGCTAAAAATTTAAAAAAGAAGTTAGTTGGACTTGGTAGTGAGGGAATTGTGTGGGAATCTGAATTAAATCAATCAGCAAACATTTTTGGTGGGCAAGTGTTACATGCAATGGAAATCCGGATTTACAAAAGGAAAAATGGACAAGTTTGCTCTATCACATTTGTGGTATTCATAGGTGGCATGTTGGGGATGATCAAAAGAGCTGTGAACATCAGGAACTGAACTGGAATAAGTTCAAACGATATGAATAAAAGATGACAGCAAGGTTTTCAAAGAGTTAGAGTATTGTTTTAGATAAAATATTTGAAACACGTTTCTGATTTCAAACACAAGGGAGAACTTGAAGTATATCCTTTGCTGATGAACAAATATTGCCCTAGACTATCATTTTCTTACCCTGGGATGATTGCTAGAACTCAATTAATCACACTTGATCATAAGTGTGGAGTAAAAAGAGAATATGCGGTTGCATTGGATGGAGAAATTTGGCATTAAATTTCATTTACAAAAATCACACAGCAATGGGTAGCTAAAAAGATTCGAGTGCCAAAAAAGAAAACATATTTGAAAGAACTAAAAGAAGAATTTGATGCTTTAGTTAGTGGCGAAGTTGAAAGAAAATCATCATTTATACCAGGAACACCAACAAATATAGCACCCATTTAAAACCCAGGCAAGGAAGTTGTTGTTAGAAAAATAGTTTCACAGTTTAAATAATTGGTATAAAAAAATTAAATAATTTATATAAATAATATTAATAATTTATATAAATAAAATAATATTGGAGACTGAAGTCTCCAATAATATCTTATGAAATATACGGTGATAAACTATCTTCATCTTCTTCATTGACACTTTCTGTCATTTAGTCATCAAACATTTTTAAATTTAATATAAATAAAACAAATTTAATTCAAACAAATTCTGGCTTTACAAAATTCTTTATTAATTAATATATTCAACCTAAAGAAAGCTTCTCAAGGTTGATATCATGAATTTTGAGCATAGATTGTGCTGAAAAAAATTTCATAAGATAATAATGGAAACTTTATAAGTAAAATCTAAAAAACCCAAACTTACCTTTAATTGTTCTTATTCTGGTTGCATAGTCCCCACATCATAATGAAAATTTTGTTTTATGAGATATCGTATTATCAATGCATATGATATTCATGTTTATATAACTTTTGTTGACTTTTACATATATTTTTCTTTCTGATATTTCATGAAACATTCTTGACTCTATCTATATGTTTTATCTGACATGAATGCTTGCTTTGTGATTACAGGAGCAATTTTTACAATATTGTTGCTGTTCTTAGCATGCGGGACAAGTTCACATCCATAGTGGGAGAAATTTTTTGGTATTTTCGTAATTAAATTCTTGAATATCGTTTATAATCCTTTTCGTGATTTGCATGTTTGCCTCATCCACCAACTGACTAAATACTGCTATATATCATATCCTTTACTTTGTAAGTCGATAAATCTTTGCAGAAGATACACCCTAAATTTCTTTAAAAAAACCTTTGTAGACTAACTTATCTTTAATCGATTAGCTTTGAGAAAACTCCTTTGACCTTTTTTTCTTAATTATTGTAACTTATTTAAAGTTGAAATAAAACACATTTTAAACAAATATTACATTATATTATCCATAATTAATTTGGACACTTTGATTTACAATGTCTAATACATAACTAAAATGATTCAAATTTGATGTATTTGTCCCGAGGTCACATGTCAAAACAAATAAATAGGCACCAATATTAAAATTGAGAAACATCGCTATTGGTTTAGACTATAGAAAGGAATCTGATGGGCATATTTTTACAATTAATACATAAATCAGAGTATGACAAAATATGATATCTATAGAAATTTTTCAATTCTAGCATAAAATTGCACGTATTCAAACTGCTAATAATAATTAACAGCAGGTGTAGCATGAAGATGGAACTGGTTCCAGATCATTAACAGATAGGAACAACCAATTTCTGCAAAAATCCTTTTAATGATTGAACAATTTTTTTTGAGATATTGAAACTTTTTGGTTAAATTTAGCTGACTTTCTTCAGTTTTAAGTAAAAATTTACCAATTCAAAGTAAGTAAATTAGACCGATTTTGGTGATTTTTGTTAACTGAAAAATAATCAAAAAAGTGAGCAAAATAAATTTTAGATCAGCTTTTATGTTTGAGTTTGAAGCCAAGTTCAAGGACTGATGTTTAAATATAACTAACAACAAATGATTTAGTGACATCTGCTTAACCATTGGTCAGCTTAGAAAATACATTCAAATGAAATTTAAGTATTTTTAGAGCCCAAAACCGATAAATAGAATTTTTGACAAATAAGGACTTCTGCTGTCTTTTAATTGCATTAAATTTAAAAAAAAGTAATAAACTAACTATGAGACATTTTGCTTTAAGGCCTGAAATTTTCAGTAAGTAAACATTTTGGGATAAAAGATGCTCTCTATGGTCCTTTGGCTTTATACAAAATTTAATATGGAATAAAAAAAGATGCTTTTCATGGATTTTATAGCTTTGTGGAAAATACAAAAAAAAAAAAACATAATAAAGGCATTTCAAAAAAAATTTAATTGAGTATAACAAACTGGAACAAAAATTTTTATGTAAATAAAAGTGAGCTATGAGCAAAGTAGCAATATCAAAAAAAAAAAAATCAATCAATGCATTCATAAGTTAAATGGTTTATAAAATATAATAACTAGATTTTACAAATTTTTGGAAGAAATGAAAAATCTTTGGTCAAATTATCTGTTAGGAATGGCTTTTTCTTTTGTGAATTATGGTAAATAAATATGGGTCAATAAAAATCCCTCTACAATTATTTATGCAAAATTTGAAAAGAAGGAATTAAACAACTTCAATAAAATTTTAAAGATGTTGTCTTTAGACCTAAAATAATTATTTTTTTTTAAATGTTATTTGACTTTGCAGGAAATTATTCCAAATCTGCCATGTATAAAATCTTAATTCACTAACTCCAAATAAATATGATTGCTGGAATATTTACATTGGCGATAACATCTAAATTATTTCAGTTATACAAACCACAAACCACTCAATATGCAAGATTATTACTTCATCGAGCAAACCCCAACTGGTATAATATGTCACCATTAGAAAAGCAACATCAGAGCAATGAAATTATGATGTTACAAAGGACAATGAATGGGACATGATAACTGGTTATAACACAGAGATATAATTATACAAAATGGTAAACAGAAATTTTCATTATGAGGAAGTATTCAGTCAAGCCAAATTTTAATAAATTTAAAAGTTGCTGATGTATCCTCCACATTTGGTGTTACAATTGTCAACAAATCACAAACATCTCTTAAATCAAAACAAAAACTCAAAAATAGTGAGAAACTTGCAACGATTTTTAAGACTCCACAATCATATCCTTTTCACAACCAATTCCAAGGATCGAAAAGAAACAGGCAGAAGTCAACTAAAAGAATACTGGGTATTCAAATAGAAATACAATCTAGTGAATCAGGAAAACAAAAGCATTGTCTAACATATATATACGCAGCTGTAGTCAAAAATATATACTGATTTGCTGCCTCTGTTCTTCTCAATTTCAAAATTGTTTGCTGGTTTGTTGGAATAATTTTGAGTTACCAACGTTCACCAACATGCAATGTCTGGGGTTTAGCTATAGTTGAATTCAAAAATACAATACTAAATTTATCAAAATTTATGCTTGTCAATTTTTCTTGATTAAACACAAAAATTCTTCATTATAAAGGCTATATACATGTTATCTTAAAAGAAGCTTTTAAATAAAATACTTTCCACAAAAAAGTAAGAACTCAATATTTTATTTTATAAGAAAATTATTAGGGAGTAAAAAAATGTTGTCTCATCAATTATTTTTTTCCAACAATAAAACAGCATAAAAAACATGGTAGGCTTAAATCACAACAAACGTAAAACATATTTAACATTATTTCTAACAATTACAAATTTGCCTCTAAGATAAATTCCAAATAAAGTTTTCATATAAATCAAGCAGTTAGAGCAGATGTCTAAATTCCGCTATGAAAACGAAATTTTGCTACCTAATTACAAAACAAATTTTGCCATTAATTGTTGTTTATGTTAAAAAATTCCTTCAATTTTGTTTAATATCATAAACTTAAACTTTAATTACAGCACTTTTTTGAGCATGAAAATACCAAAGATCGAATCTCAATGACTAGATGACAAGACCGGTATGCAATCATTGGGTTATGACTACATATACATATTAAGTAATATTTTTTTAGCATATACACATATATATTTATACATATAATTATATTTTACAAATACATTAATTTATTATATATATATATGATATATATATATCTATATATAACATATATAACATATTTATGTGCGTGTGTGTGTGTGTGTGTGTGTTTGTGTGTGTGTGAGTGTGTGTGTGAGTGTGTGTGTGTGTGTATTAAAAATGACTATCTTCTAATTTTTCAGGAAATGGATATTTAGGATTCTTTATACATCCCTGTCCAAATTTAAGATGTAGAAAATCTTTGTGGTGATTTGGTGCCCAAGCAACAGTGCCAACAAATCTCAATTGAACAAGAGATTTAATATAATGAGATGGAAACTCCATATCTTGCCGATGATTTTTAAACCACGTGTCTTTCGTCATAATTCCGTTTTTTTCATAGAATGGAAAAATATCAACGTGAAGATGATTAACTTGGCTGTATTGAACCCGTATAAAGTCTCCTTCATGGGCTCTCTCCCATACAAAACCATCATGGTCAATAAATTTTTCTCCTTCAATCCAAACTTTTGACAAAGTAACAAAATTTTTTATATCCTCCATAAATATTCCAATATCTACATCATAATCCCACGGGATAATGTCAGCATACCGCTCCGCTCCCAAAAGACTTCCACCTTCTAGCCAATATTTGATATTTGCTTGCTCTAGTGTTTGAAAAACATGGCGAGCTGTTATACGCAATGCGTTAAGACAGCACGGTGGAGTCCAACGTCTATCATGAAGATATTCAGGTACGTCAATAACTGACGAAAAACATCGAGGTGTATCTTTAGTACAACCATACCAAGATTCAACGCCATGAGGATTTAACATATACTTAATACCGATCATATCGTAAAGACTATTGCGGAAAGCTTTTAAGTTTTCTTTATGCTTCCACATTAAATGCTTATCAGTAAATAAAATTTTACCCAGCTTAAAATGGACTTCATTAATTAAGTGTAATTTTAAAAATTGGAATTTCGTTTGAATGAAAAACGATTCAAAGAATGGCTGCTGAAAGGGCTCAGTATAATTTCTTAAAATATAATTGTCGATAAGTAGAGCAACATCATGATTAAACGAATCACAAGAATTAAATACACTTTTTTCATTTGTAAAATATTTTAATGACCATCGTTTTAAATCAATTTCCATCCTATTACAGGAAGTTAGTTTGTTACTAATAGGAAAAGCAACCAGTGGATTATTTGAATTCTTAAATTTAGTTAATAATTTATATAAATCTACATCAATCCTTGTTCCATCAGGTATAATTAACGAATGTTTTGTTTTTATAAAAGTTAATGGGTCAGAATATCGCCCAGGTAATCTCGGGTCTTTCTTTAGAATTACAAAACGTGAATTTTTATGTGGAAGTTTAAATAAAGGGTAAGGAGTTTTGTTTGATACAATAAGAATTGGAATGTCGAAATACAATAAATTTATTTCCTTAACAGTATCAACAATATTATGATCAAAATGTTCAAAATGTGGAATTATAATGGTAAGATCTAAAGATGTCGTCTTTCCTCCTTTATCTGTGTTATAAAAATTAATCCAAAGTAAAACCACAATAACCAAGAAGATAACAATATTACGTTTAGTTCTATAGCGCATTTTGTACCTAAAAGATAAGTATTAATGATGACATAAAGGTTTTGAAACAAATAATAGTGTTCGATTTCTGTTGTTAGGAATAAAATAATTGAAAGGGATGGATGGTAAGAGTTAAGTTTAAATTTTAAAAGTTGGGAAATTCCAGGACATTTCCTTTGATTTCTATTTTTTTTTAAATTTTGTTTTTTGCAAAAATATGTAAATTTCCAGAAAATTTTCTGGAAAATTAGCAAAATTTAAAAAATTTAAAAACAATTTTATGATCAAGAATAATAGTTTGTAGAAGCAGACATAAACTTAAATACAATGCAATATTTTAGGACAGAAACAAGCAATTAAACATTTTTAAAGAATAATTCAATATTAAAGGAATGATTCAAAATTTGTTTTGAAAAATCATTGTGAGAATCAAACCATAATTCAGATATTGAAACCAAAATGAATTTTCAGTTTATTCCAGAGTTATTGAAACTATGTTGAACTTAAGACAAACAGTGATTAGACTAAATAAAAATGACTAATCAAACCTAAATTAATATATAACTGATATCTCATCATTGTAATCCACAATCAACGTAAAATAGTCATTCAAACTGGTAGCCCATTCGCAGTCTGATATAGAGTTCTCGTAAATTATTGGCATCCATGTTGGTAGATTGAAAAAAACAGATTTATTGTTTAGGGCAAGAACAAGAAAAAATCGACTGAGTTAGGTTTTAGATTTTGCTACAAAAAATAAAAATATAGCATTAACGATGCCCATAAGATTTTAAAATATTAATGACACTTGTACGATATTTAAATGGCTTTAGTTATATTTTCCTTAAATGTTTTCTAGCCTACCAGTGCCTTATGTTTATAACCCTTTTATGAATTCAAGTTTTTTTGATTTTTCACATAATTACCAGTATTTTCTATCGTTACATTAATGGGTGGTGAATTAATTTATTATTAATTATTTACTGTGTGTGTATTGAAATTTGAGACCTATGAATTTAAATTAATCATGAATTTGAATTAAGGCAACATCATGAACAAAATTTAAACTCAAATGTTATAAATATTCAAATTTAACATGTATCTTATTTAACAAACCAAGATTCTACATCTGTTAAATTTCACAAATAAGACATTTTTTATAATTAAATATCAATATAAAAAAACATATAAAAAGACTAAAATTCCTAACAATAAAAATTTGTTTAATTCGCTGTCACTGACTTACAGTGATTTATTTGAAGAGGATTAAGCAAGCTGGAAGTGAAATTTCAGCAAAGTCTTCTCTAACAAATATCAGTTTTAGGCCAAAAATGACTATATCAAATAAAAATTGTTTAAATTTTTTTTTCAAGAGAAATTTCTTCATAGTCAAATTTTTATTAAACAATCTCTGCAGAACATGGTAAATACTAGCTTGGTACAACCATTTCACATGACTACGGAATAATCATTAGCCTTAAGTGACAAGTTTCATAGAGTGTAGCTTCACGACAAATGGGCTGGGCTCTTATATCACCTTAAGATTACTTGTTAGGAAGGACATCCAGCTGTAAAACTTTTCTTTAAAATTTCATTAAATGATTAGACCCGTCTGCTATACATGCAAGGCGTTGATTTCAAAAATCTAAATCTTACAGTAAACAATGATTTGATTTGCTGCAAAAGAAAACGTTGATAAAAGTTGATGAAGATAAACCTTTACAAGGCTAAATATCGCCTGAAAATATTCTTATACCTTCATGCAAAATTCCAAAGAACCATAAATATTTGTGAAAAAATTGTTAACAAATGAAACCCTATAAGCTATTTATTTTTATAATATAATCAGGGGCTGATCTAAGTACAAAATGACAGCGATACATCGCTTTTGGGCACATCGAATTTGGGCGCTTTTTTTAAAAAACATAGATAAAACAAAATTAGAATAATATTTGTTTTTACTATTTTCAGTAATATCTTTTGCAGTGGAACATTTATCTACTTTCATTTTCGATGTTACTATTTAACCGGTTGCCGAACCTTAAACTTATTTTTACACCACATGTCACCAACACAGCATGTAATGTATCATGTTGTACACAGTTCCAATTATATAAGAAGAAATCTAAAAGAAATTATTGTATCTTGCAATCTCCTATTAAGTTGTGCGCCCAAATTATTACGTATTTTTAAATATTTTAACCTATGTATTTTTTAAAGTTTTATTTTTTAAACTGTCTACTACAAGAAGTACGAAACATACTATGATTAAGTGATGGAGAATATTGCGAACTTAAAACTATTTTATTTACTTTGTACTTAATATTGAGGGATTTTAACATGTAGTTTTACTTTGTTTCTTTCTCAAAATCACCCCCAAATCAAAAGTGTATCACTAAATCAATAACACTTAAAATCAAAACTTTATAAAGAACCTTGCTTCTTAAAACAACACAAATAATATTTCCTAACAAAATTATATCTTCTTTTTCGAATGTTTTTGTTTGATGCTAATGTACAGAATAATAGCATGCACACTTCGATCGATTCAATCGACATTGACTGCATTGTTTGCAAATTCATAATCATAATTGCTGCATGCACGTGGTCGACAATGTTTTGCTTAAATTTGAATATATTTTTTTTTTTTTTTCAAATCTGTAAATAAAATAAAGTTTGTAATCATTATTCCTTTGTTTGTTTAACAATCAAACTTAAAACAATTGGATTGGATAATTGATTTCAACATAAAAATAACAGCTACATTTGAGAGCGACTTGTTTGGATTCGGTGATCAACAGTAACTTGGAAAATGGCAGAATTATCAAAGGAATTAAGTCATTTTTAGCAGTTCTTAGGTTCAGAAGGGCCAAATAGTGAAAGTTTAAATCCCGCTGGACTCAATCCCCAAACTTAATTGAGAAATTATTTTTGTGGCTAACGCCGCCCAAAATAATTTTCTAAATTAGCCCCTGATAAATTGACTTTATTTTATTTCTTCATAATCACTAATTACGCTGTTTATAGTTTGTGACAAAATCTGCACACATCTCATTATATTTTCTTTGTCCGTATCCTTGAGTCGACTTCCACATTTTTGTGAAAATTTATCAGGGTGCCATCTAAAACGTTGTCTTTTTAAATATTTTAATTCATCCAGCAAATTAGTGAACCCGGATTTTAAATGCTTCACCATATCTGCAATATCATATGTTATATTATTAGCTGAAAATTCCTTCAATTTGTTAGGCCAAGGGATATCAGAAAAACAGAGAGTTTTGTGATTATCTATACTATACAATTGTTTCATATTTGACTCATATTCTTTACGTAATTTGAAAATTTCTAATTTGTTTTTTAGTTCAATTGTTTTACTTGATAATTTAATTTTACAGGGCGCTTTATTAGGTAGTGGTGATGTTTCTTCTTTTGGCTGACAATGACGGCGTTTCTTTTCATAATATTCACATCGTACCCTGTCCCCCCATTCTGAAAAGCTCTCAGCATATCGATCATTATAAGTGTCACTATACTCCAAATCATCAAATCCTCGATTTGACAAATAATCGTCTTCACCCATCTCAAAAAACAACTTTTCATTCCAATCATCTATTTCCTCAGTTTCATCATCACTTGCAATTAAATAAGCATTTTGTTGCTTAATGAGGGTATCTATAACTTCAGCAAACAAATTTTCTGGTGTTTCCCCGTATTTGTTTCGTTGTGACAAAACTTCATCGTTGGCCTCATTTATAAGATAAATAGCAGAATCGTAAAAAAATTTATGACAAAAATTTGATAAACAATAATTCAATGCTATATGTAAGGGATTGCTATCGTTCTCATCGAGTAAATCTAATCGTGCTCCAAGTTCATATAAGATACATACCATATCCCCATCTCCTTTATTACAAAATGTGTGTAAATACATTCTTTTATTTTTGTAAGGCTTATTTAGTTCATCTACAAGATCATCTCTAATATCGGGGTTGTTTTTAAATAACTTTTTTAGTGACTTCAAGCGCCCATCTTTTATGTATCGATGCATTTTCTTTTTTGATTTATTTAATAATCCCATCTAAAAGAAAACAGAGCTCGAGAGTTGTTGAAAGAAATGATCGGCTATGGACACCCAAAAAAGTCTCTAAACTCAAATTTTTTTGGAAAAAAATTGGCTAACAAAAATGACTTCAGTTACATTTACTAAGCTTATCAGTTGCAATTGTTTTTAATCTTTTTTCCATGTGGAATCAGCATGGACTAATAAAATTGTTCACTTCTTTTTATACGTCAGGCACCAGAACAAAAACTGAATTAAGCTAAACATATTTTTTTTTTAATATACCCACAGTAATGGTATTATCAAAATAGGCAAGCAAGTCTGCAAAGCCTCCTGGTCTTTAGGCGAAAATTTTTTAAATCTGATAATTAAAGAGCAAAACTGAATTTTAATTTATGATTAAATGAAGGCAGATAAATCAAACCACGGAAACGACTTGAGGTCAAGCAAAGCAATGTTAAAGTTCCTTAACGTATCTTCAGTCAATAAAAAATTTTCTAGAAATTGTCTTTATAGCAGAGTTTGCAAAAAATGTTTAAAACAAAGTTTTAAAAACAGACTTGAAAAAATAGAGTGAACTTTATAAAAACCTATAAGCATAACCTGGTTGCAAAGATATTTCCAAAGAACGTATTTTAACTGTCAAAACGTAACCTAGAATGGGAGCATTCAAGAAGAGAAAATTATATACTTATATCAAAGGAAGCTATATAGGAAGAAACATCACACACGCTGCTTAAAAAAAAACAAAACCTACTGTTTGTTTAATCCAGAAATAAACAACGAAAACATTTCCAATTCATTTTTTTTATAAAATCTACACTGACATTATTAAAACTAAATATTTCATTTGAATATAATCTATAATATTTCATATATTTAATGAGTTGCGTTAAATTATTGCAATAATTTTTCTTCTATTAATTACGAAAATAATAACTCTTAAAAATTTAAAAGAAAAATTATGACCTAAATTTCTTTCATCTTAATACTTTGACAACTTCAAACTCAGCATTTCAAATTTAATCTCAAATCTATTACATTGGTATTAGTTAAATTTATTAAAACCAATGACCCACTGAAAAACACAACATTTTTAAAGCAATCCAGATACCTGTAAACACCTGATAAAAGTTTTTCATATGGTTTTAATATCAACAAAAAATCTTAATGCAACTTGAATATTCACGACATAAACTAAACTTCAGGTAAATGACAAAATAAAATTATGTAAATGTTACAATTTAAAAAATCATTTTAAATGAGTAAGTGAATTAAGCGATCAAAGCATACCATAAAGATCTAAAAAGCATATAATGGACGGTGTGCATCGCTTGGGATTAATTTCCAAACTAAAAATAATTAAAATCAATTTATTTATTTCAATCAGTATATTACAATATATTTGCTATTTGTTTTTAAACAATAAAGTTAATTTTGATCCATTGAGATTGTTTTAACTATTTGACACAAAATTTTTGCAAAAAAAAAAAAAAAAAAAAAAAAAAACTTGCTATGGACGCTTTGTCTCAAAATTTTTGGCAGGTGCAAAATTAAAATATCTTTTATGATCATCAAATTTAAAAGAAAATTAAAATGATTTTAATTTCATAAATTGATGAAAACCAAAAATTTGAGTCATTTTTATTACTGCAATAAGCATGTTGCAAAGAAAACGAATGTTGCTAAGAAAAACAGATCCTCACAAAGATTTAACGTTTTCTATTGCCCCTTAACCCTTTGCGCACCATAGGTAAAATTCTAATGTATAATCTGTAGATCGACCATTTTTAAGCAAAAAATAAAACATAAAATTTTTTCTTTACACTAACTTTATAACTTCTGTTATATTAAAGTGTAGAAGTTCTGTCAGGGCTCACTTTTTAGCTAATACTTTTGTCTCATCACTCCACCCATACTCACACACAATAAGCCGAAAAAAAAAAAGAAGGCAATTTTTGGAAGAATTTAATACAAAGAAATGTGTGGTATTGAGATGTGTGCAAAAAGCCATAAACATATAACAAATTTCAAAAATCCAACTCAGTTGGATTGTCAGGCTTTTCAACATCAACTCCTAGCAAGGCTGCTAATAATGGTAAATGATGCATATTATCGCCAAGTAAAGTTTCCCTAGCTACCCATTAATTCATCTCAAAACCAAGAAGGATGTCTTTAGATATTTCAGAAGTTGGAGCAGAACAAACATCATTATCATATGCAGAAAAACAACGTTCTCATTTTCAGAGTCTGAAAAGACAATAAACTCTGACTCTGGTCACGCTCCATCACTATAAAATTTACTAAGGGACATCCCCTTCCCAGATCAGATCAACATCACTATCTTCTTGTAAGGTAACTTTACCTTAGTTTCAATTTTTCAATTTAATTCACAAGAAAATGAAGTTAAAGGTAATTGCGTTTTTCTTTTTCGCAAATTTTTTCCAATGTTTTAAAGCTGTCTGAGCAGCTGAACCATTTATAAATCTACTTTCTGACTTCTCAGAAACAAAAAAGAGAGAATTCAATAAAATTAGTCTCCAGAGCATTAGAAGTCGTTTACTAGTCGAAAATCGTCTTTAAAGTGATAACGCGCAAAGCCTGAAATATTCCGAGATAAATCGTACATTTATTTATGTCTATCCCATTTAAAGTCGACCAATTTTATTTTCTTCCACACAGCCCTACATTATAATCAACTCCATTTCTTAAAACATTGACAAGGCTCTCATAACTCACAAATCTGTTAATTTCTTTGTTTTTGGGGACTTCAACACCCACCACCCTAACTGGGTATCTTTCTCTAGAACTGCTAACCTCTCTGGTATCAACACCTACAACTTTGCCATATCTCAGTCATTTACTCCAGTAGTCAATTCTCCAACTTGTTTTCCTGATTGTGACAACCAGAAATGATATTCCTCTCAAATACATCTTCAATCTTGATACAGAGGAATGCGCTAAGGAAATTTCTTTTTAGCTTAATTTTGGCATCATTGACTATATACTATGACTTATTGAAAGTATTAAATGAAACCACACTTGAGGCCATGGTTTTCTCCAGGAATTACAACACCAATTGATGTTGAGAATAGATCTCTTTTTACCAAAAAATTCATTGAGGAGTCTAAACACTCTTACAAAAACCAGGTCCATGAACCGGTCCGGTCACTCAATCTAACTATCTATCTACCTATCTCTAAGGCATCAAACTTTGTGTGGTATGCGACTTCTCTATAAGATGAAATATCCGGTGAAGTTTTGAATATTATTAAGTCTTTTTTTGTCAGGCAGGAAAATCAAGGTGGCCCACGATGGCTACTCTTCGAAGTGTTACAGTATAAATTCTAGTGTTCATCAAGGTTCTCTTTCGAACTTTCTTCAACGATTTTCCTCACGGCACTCTTTGCAAGCTTGCTACATATGAGGATGACATCACCTTATACTGATCCTTAGGGAAAACAGACGATGGTTTAGATAAGGTTGAAATGGAAGCTGAGTTGGAAGATGCTCTTCTCACTGTTGTTAAATAGGGTGAGAAAATGTCGGCGTCATTCCATGTTTCAAAAATGAAGCTTCTTTTCAGGACACCTTTCCTTCCATCTGTGCTGATGAATGGTTGTAAAATCACTTAATCTATGCAGATTCGATAGTTAGGCGTAAAGTTCACAAATAGCTTCTCATTTAATTCTTATATTGAACCCACTGCAAGATCTGCTGCTATGAATTGGGTCTCTATTCCAAGTGCAGCACTTTCTTTGGCCCAAAATTATAATGTATACATATAATCTACCATTTAACCATGCATTGAGTATTGCTGCATCTATGGACCAGAGCCTCTTCTGTATGTCTTCACGTTCTTGAATGAATTCAGAAGCGTATACTCAACCTTGTTGGTCCTGATCTTTGTTTTAATCTTCTATCACTTTCCTATTGCAGAAATGTGGGCACATTCTCACTGTTCTATAAATAGTTTTATGGACACAATTCTGATGGCTTGAATGTATAAAAATGTATACCTTTACTTAAGATTTCCTCAAACACTACAAGGCTTTAATCTGCTGTTCATTCTTTAATGGTACAGAACCCTAAATTATACAAAAACTTATATTCAACAAGTTTCTTTCCACATACTGCTTGTTTGTGAATCTCTCTGACTTGTGATTGTTTTCCTTCACATTATGATCTCCAATCCTTTAAGTCGGACTTCAACTAATATCCTTCTTGGTCTGTGTAATATCTGCTTTTAAATAAATCAAGCCTTATAACAAGAAATATAATGAAATGTTTAATTAATATAAAATTACAATATGTTCCAGGCAATTCTTCTAATGATTGATGGTGCAAGACGATTCAAATTTTTTTTTTATCTATTCACATTTTTCAATCAGGAATTATCCTTTTTATATGATAAGGTTACGTGCTAACTGATTAAGAAGATTGGATTCATTAATTGGAATGTGGAAATCAAAAATAATATTGCAATTAAAAATTTCTATTATAAAATATAATTTAATAAATATATATATATATATAGCATGAAAAATTATGTTCTAATTTCATAGTTATTAAACATTTACCAATATTATTTTATGAGTTGCATAATATTTTTATGGTTCGATAATTCTATTGTTAATAATTTTTTTTTTTAATAAAAAAAACTTTTCAAAGATAATTTTAATAAATAAAAATGGTCATTAAGCTTTGTATAACGAATTGATACACGAGTAATTCTTTTAAGTATATGAGACTTATTTTTTTACTATATTTTTTTATTTCCTGGAAGTTTCACTTAAGAGATTACTGAAGTTTAATGATTATTTTACCGCCTATTACTTTAGAAGCATAGGTAGACAAGCCTGTTGTTGCCAAGGGAATTTAAAGAAATTAGTTTGGAAAAGAGAAGTTTGATTACTAGTATATTAGTAAACATAGGCGTTTGTGGGCACGACATTCTTCCCCAGCCTGTGCAGTTGAGAGAAATTTTTATCAGTTGGGTTGACAGGTTCTTTTATTTCTGATAAAGTGTTTTAATCCTTTATAAGCCGTTCGCAGAAACTTTCAGGAAAAATCCATAAAGTTTTGTTTTGGGAAAGTTTGGCAGTTCCGTAGATTTAGAATTGTTTTGGCAGTTCAGACAGATTTAAAAACTTGGAAAAAAAAAACGGCCACCAAAAAACCTCAAATTCATTTTCATTTGTTAGATGTTTACGTTTATTGCTTTTTCTTATTGTATATATGTCTGGAACAATAGCGCAGCTCAATAACACACATTTATTTGCATTTGATTATTCTAAAAATTATATTTTTAATGATTTTTTTTTTAAAGATGGCGTATGGTGTGTGAATATGGAGAGATTTTTTTTTTTTTTTTTTTTTAAGATACAAATTTATAAGCTAAAAAATTAATCCTAACTGAGCATCTACAATTTATTATTTTAATACTTATAGCAAGTTTTGTACAATTTTTTTATTGAAAACGGGACCTGGGTTTTTTGTGTGGATTCATTTGAGTTCTGCTTAGTGCACATTGAAGGATTAGAAAATTTACGGTATGAGCCATATGATTTAATAATTATAACTATTCTTACCACTTTCTTGGCTACAAAATATCTCCAATTCCTATTCAGATTCCCAATCTCTTTCATTTCACTTTCACTAAGTTCAAAATCAAATACCTAAAAAAAAATAAAAGGAAATTATTAGTTAATAATTTGATACTCCACCCATTCCAAAGATATACAAGATTTATTATTTTACAAAGCAATTTGAAACCACCTGCCAAGTCTGCCAAAAAATTGAATGATTTAATAGCCTAAATTAAACACAAAGTTTCAGAATTAGATTTTTTCTTGAAAAACATCAAAATTGTTTTCTTAGAAATTTTTTACCGTTTACAGCCATGGTATAGATCCAAATACATTATGCAAAAATAGCCGATATACACAAATAATTAGAATAAATATCCTCTAAGAAATCTAGGCAAAATTCATAGTTTCTTGGGAAAACGATTTCATGAGAAAAATACAAAAACTTTTGAACTAAATATGACTGGCTTTTAACATTACATTATTTCTTTAATAATCAATTCATGAATCAATTATTTCTTTAAGTTTGACCATTAGCACTACTTTAAGTCTGTATTTAAAATAAACAAAAAAGTAACATTCAATTGCAATTCTACTGAGGTTCATTTCGGGTTTGTCATGATTTTTGTCTACCAATTTTATCATGCATATATAGCCTCAGCCATGAAGAACTTAAATAAATAGTGACGCTGCAAAATAAATTTCTAAATGATATTCTATTGGCCTTAGAAGAAATTATGAGCTTTCAAATTCCAGTGTCTGTTCCGATTCAGAAGGTGAGAATCTTATGTCCATAACATTGATCTTGAGTCAGCAGGTGATCAAAGTGAAAGTAGAACTGGAAGTCTAATGGATAATAATAATAAGAAGGTATATTAGCTAGGAAAAAGGCTGGAAATAGAAAATATAATTCAAATAATCAAAAAAACAAAATATTGACAGGTATAGACGATCAAAACAAGTGGTCCGAGAATATAAATATAAGAACTTTTGCTAAGCTTTCTACCTCTGGCCTTACTTTCAGAAAAATCGTCCTATTGAAAAATTGAGAGGAAGTAAAACCACTAGAATAATTTATCATATACTTTACAATTAATAAACTTTGGAATTATAAGTGAAAAAAAAAAATTTATGCAGAACGCTGTATTCAAAATTTTCATGGTAAGCACAGAAGTGTCTGGAAACAGGCATCTTTATGTGGGAAAAGTGTTTACCTTAGGCTATGTATTATAATGGGTATAATAAAATCACTATTTCTAAATGATTACTGGCAAAGAAAGTGAGCATTCTTTGCTGTAACAAGTTTCACGGAAGTAATGTCCCGCAATACAAATTTAGCATTACTTGCCATATCAAAATACACAAGAGAATAATACCATTCAAGGAATAGCTTAACTTCAATTTACTCCATCGAAAACAACACTTTTTGGTATAAAGGCATTGGTCCTATAATCTAAAACTGGTTATGACTATAATTTTTCAATATATAGTTGAAAGTCAGCTGAAGCGCAAACCAATTTATCTGGAGTAGTAGTTTGTGATCTCACAAAATATCTTCTAAATCTTCACCATTATTACACTAAAGTATTCCGCGAAGAGCTTCTAGTTTTATTAATCCGTAATAATAAAGAAAGGAAAATGCAACGAACAGTTAGTTCTGAAGTATGATTTATGGATGTAGGATTAACCATTCCAACTGTTGAAGAGAGAACATTAGATTAAAGTTATGTTCGCAGCAAGTGAGAACGAATTAATGATTGCAAAGAGCAAAAGCCCCACACATCCATATAGAATAATTCAATCCAGAACAAAGTGCTCAACATGTCCAATTCATTTTTGTTTATACATCAAGTCAAGCTGTTGGAGCAGCTACCATTTCAATAAATAGAATATATGCTATATAATATATAATTTTGTATCTATTTAATAAGTCTAGTTTTATCTGTGTGATATGAACTGTGCGCAGCCATTCCACCGTATTCAATAATGTCTTGGTGTTCTATGTTTAATTTTTTGTGATTTAATTGAGATTGACCATCTTTATAATGGTATCTTTTTAAAAGTATGTCCTTTTTAGGATATATATTGATATTTGTTGAGGTAATCTTATAGTTACTGATCTAGTGCAAATTTTCTAAAAGAGCACTCAAAGATTTAGCCAAAAAACACCTTTTCTAAATAACTTTTGATCAGAATGAAATTCTTTTTGAAGCGACCCTTCTTTTGAAAGCTAGATAAATTTTCTTTCATAATATGCTTGAATAATGCATCATTTATGCATGCAAAAACTTTCGTATGCAAAATAAGCTTATCAATTTTTCACACTGCTTACCTACCATTTCAGACAGTTGCTATGGTAACAGGCAATCAGAATTTGTATTTTTCCATGGAACACTCTGAAAAATACATTTCAACATTTTATTTGCTAAAAAGATATTTTTCAAAAATAAAGGCATCAATCGGTGGGCTAGACCAAGACCAAGTTTGAATTGTCTGAATTTCCCAACAATTTCATCTCAAGAGCAAGTTTATCAGATGCTTCCCGTTGCTACACTTATTGAAAAGAAAAAATTTACCTTGTTTCAAGTTCAACAGAAAATCAGGTATAGTTAAGGTATATGAAACAGCAAATTGAAAAGATTAATACTATGATTTTGATGTGAAAGAAAAGTTGGAATATATCTATGAAACCATAACACCGTCATATAAATCTGAGGAAAAAAAAACATCAGCGTCGTTTTTTAAGGTTTTGTGATATCAATACTGCGAAAAAATATTAATTTATTTAAGGCTTAAAAATTTTTAAAAATAATTTCTTATACTAACCACGTTTTTGGGCAATGACATTAGTATCTTGTAATCTACTTATACATAATCATATTAAAAAAAACTAAGCAAAACATTTTCACCTGAAAATTTTCTTTTATTCGATGACTTGAAACACTTTTAGGAATAACAGATAGCCCC
>JAUZNK010017594.1:0-21671 GCA_035046665.1 Euphysa ruthae
GCCTCCGGTTCGAGCCCTGCCATGGGTGTTCATCTTTTACTAAGTTCGACTCTGATCCATTATGGTATATAACAAAAAAAATTGGATTAATGCTTTCTTATAAAGAACACTTCTTATAGAAGTTTTAATTGTCCTCATCCATGTGAGGTAATTACATTTGAAAAAACACTCCAGGAAACCATCTGAAACTTGGTGAGTTAATAGTTCTCATTTAGTGAGTGAGTATCAAATTTCCTTGTATTTTTTTGGGTTCAGTTTTACACAAAGACAATTAAAAAAAGTTTTTAAAGTTTTTAAATTTTTTTCTAATGTATCATTTTTTTTTTATTTTTGTTTATATCAATCCAAAAACTAAATCTCCAAACAAATGGTAGTATTACAGATATTATTTTACAAAAAGTTTTACAAAACTTTTTAAAATTGCTTGATTCTTATAAAAAGTGGCTCTTAAATTGATATATTAGTTCATAGATAGATTAAGTATTTAGATTGGCCTAACCGAAGGTGAATGGAAATATATAAGATTCTTATCTTATTCTTTCAAATTCAAACAATATGTCATTTATTAAAATTATTAAAATGAATATTTTCACAGGATAAAAATATTTCAAATTTATAAAAAATTGCTATCAACATGAGTCCTGTTAATAAGTTATTGGAAATAAATGAAGGTTAAATTAATTAATTGTTAAGATCTTCCGTAATTAGTAATTAGTAAAGATAATAGAGTTTTTTTGCTAATTTAGCAGCTGTTGATAGTTCATTGAAAATTTTGCCGCCATGAAATAAAATCCCTTTTCAGCAAAAGGTAAACCATTGTGCTCTTGGCTTCTTTTGTAAATAATTTTGTATGTTCGCTTCACGTCAGAGAGGGAATGATTATCATTGTATAGATTTTTATGTAAACTTGTTTTTGTTTTAAACGGTCTCATTTTAAAAAGTAGTCTCATTTTATTATTAGCTTTTTTTGTAATTTTTCAGGAAAAAAATTTCAATATCAATGTTTGATCTAGTATACATCCTAAGTACTTGTACAATTTTGTTTTATTGATCGGATTTCTTGATATTTTACTTCAAACTGTCTTGTTAACCATTTAGCAGTTCCAAAGAGCATGCATTCAGTTATACCTTTTTTGGTATTAATTATCAGCTCGTTATTATCAAAGTAGTTTATCATTTTCTAATTCGCTAATAAGTGTATTTTCGATGGCAATAAAATCATTAAAAAATAAATAACTCTATCGTCGGTGTATTGTATTACACTGCATTTATCTAAACACTCGTAAAAATCGTTGGAAAAGATAGTAAATAGTTGCGGTCTGAGTATTGATCCTTGAGGAACTCCGGTTTTATCTTTAAAATAGCTTGATTGTTTACTATTTGTTTACAACTTACTATGAGATATAGTATGAAATGCTTTACGAAGATCGACGAAACAGCACCAGTTAGATTAGATTTTAGACAATGTTAGTAGTAAGGATATCGGTCTATAATTCTCAGGTGCATTTATGGACCTAGATTTGTATACAGGTACTATCTTTGCCGATTTCCATGCCATTGATACAGTTGCAGACATTAACGAGAGATTAACGACATGTGTAATTTTTTTAGAAATATTTTCTGCACAGTCTTTGAGGAGTATTGGGGGTAGTTCATCTGTCCCGGTAGCTTTTTTGATTTTCTAATTTTTTATTTGCTTTTCAAAAAATACCATCAAAACGTAACTAAGTTTGAAATGCTTTGCTATTGTAATTGTAAACGGTTTGAACCTTTTCCATACTAGATCTTGAAATAGGAAAGTCGTTTCTTTCAGGGTTTTAACAGTATTGCTGAAAAAGTTTGCAAATATATTACCTGAGCTTTGACTGTCATTCTTTTCGATAGAAGTCAAGGTAGCATTTATATTTGTTACTTTGGTAGGGAACACCTGCTTTACATTTTTCTAGAACATTTATGGCTCTAAACAGTTTTTGTTTTTGGCATTGCAATGGTATTGTGATTTAGAATTTTTTAAACTACTGTTCACTTGGTTTCTGAAACGTTTACACGTTGAGTGGTCACATTCTCTTTTCGTTTTACGATATTTTCGTAGAGTTCTATCGCGTTGATTCTTGAGCGCCTTGGAGTCTCTGTCTAGCCATGGGCAGATTTTACCTTTTACTTTCTTTGTTTTAAAAGGGGCATGTTTATCAAAGATTTGCTTTAAAGTATGAGTGAAGTAAGTTTACATTTGTCACCACATACACTTGATCTCAGTCAATTTAATTTATTCCATTGTTTTAAGCTTCTTTGTTGTATTGTATTTCTATGTTGGATAGTTTTGGGTAAGTTTAGTGATATCTTTTTTGAATACAGAACACCATTTCGTGATCACTAAAATCAGTAGATATGACATCACTGTGTACAATGTTTGCTGGATTATCTGTAGATATTATATCAATTATAGTGGATGTCTCTGATGTTATGCGAGTTGGTTTTTTTTTTATTTTAACTCATAGAACCCATTTAACTTTTGCTTTTTATTTCTTTGTCGTTTTATTGTTTTTTGTAGTTAACATTTAAATCACCTATTGTTATTACTTCTTTTGATTCACACTTAACAACTATACTGTTTTGCTAAATAACTCAATAACTGTTTAAATAAGTGTTTCGGTGTATCTGGTGGACAATAAGACGCTACGATATGGATCTTTTGAATATTTGATAAGTGATTTAATAACAAGGTTTTCGAGAACATCATTAACAAACAAAATAAATTTTGCTTGATATTTGCGACATTTTAAATAGCTTAAAATTCTGAGAAAAAAGCTATTTAAATTTTTTCTTTTTCAGAATTTTATATTTAAATGGCCATTTTTTCTCTAAAAGAAATTGGACATTAAAAGAAATTGGCAAAAGATAAAAGTTATTGTTTTGTTGAAATACCTTTCAAAATTTCTTATTTAAAAATAAATTATATCCGTTATAAGAAAAAGTTTTTCATTGAGAAACATTCAGATAAAAAAGATCTTTCATTTTCATCACTTATTATCTTAAAAGAAAACAACTAGCATTGTTTTCTTCTTATTACTATCATTTAGCCGCTTGTTCCATTTTATTTGTTTTAATAAATTATTCCTGCTGCTAGATGTTTTTCTTTAGCTTTGGGTGAGATATGTCCTAGTGTTTGACCTAAAGATCCACTCCCTATATTACTATGAGTGGGTTAGCGCATTTAAGAAAGCATCCAGCTATAGACACTTTTTTCCACACTTCATCAAATGACTAGAGATTAGACATGTTTTCTAGACATCCTAGTGTGTAAAATCTGATTTTCCGTAAAGTGTTTGATGCAAAAGCAGACAATAACAGATATTTACAATGATGGCTTTGGTAAGCCCAGTTATATGCATAATTTGAGGGCACTTTTTTGTTATTAAAACATGCACTAACAATTTATATTATCCAATTTAAATATTTTTTCTTATTTTAGATCTGCAGATTGTGATATTTTGGACAAAAAATATATAAAACTCTGTTATTCAAAGTTGCTAGACTCACTGAGATTATTATTAATAGATAACTCAGAAGAGATCGAACAATTCAAGGTATATATTCTTTCCAGATTTCATTCTAACTTTCATGCTTCTCCAAATGCCTGATAAAGACGTAAACATGATTTCAAAATTTGTGTGAAGATTACATCTCTGTCAGTTTTGGGAAAACTTGATTTGTTAATTTAACAAATTGTTTTTTTTTTCATTAAACAATTTATCAAAAATCGTTTTCTCAGTATTTTTGGTAGTAAAGTGATGGAATCTTGTCTTGCTGATTTTTGAAATAAACACCTTAGAATTCTAATCCAGTATATTAAAGCCATTGCAGAAATGACAGTAATAGGTCAAGTTACAGCGATTCTAGGCCTTCAATATGCTGTTAACTCTATTTTATAGTGTTCTCTTTCTTAGTATGTGAATTTTAAATATTTCATTAGGTTTATTTGACAAATGATTCCTGCTGTATATGGCAAAATATTCTGGTGATAGTGAAAGAATTTAACAATGAAAATATCAAAATTACTCTTAAGGAAATTTTGTTTTATTTTTATGGTGGTATTATCTTTTTTTCTGCAAAGATCTGTCTAATAACCTCACACAGTTGATTTTACTTGGACTCAGATAAAATTGCCTAATAGATCTTCAATGATTTTCTTCACTTTTACCTTAGTCTAATCTAGCTGCTACCCTTTTAATTGTTTTAAAAAGTTTATGATTGTAAAGTGGAGTCACAGATCGTGGAGTTTATTGAAATTATAAAAGCTATGATCACTTGCTCACCAGAGGGTCGCTATGACTTCTGCTTTAATATACATTGTATAGTAGAAATAGGCAGACACAACTTTTTTGCAATAGTTACGTTTATTGTGTTTTTTGATCAATACTTCTTACATGTTGTGAAAATAGGCAAATCACGGGTTTGTCATTATTGTGACTTACCTGATTCTTTACAGATATAAACTTTTTAGCCATTAGCTTTGAAAATTTTTTTGCTTGTTTTCAGCTAATTATTGCAGTATTAAAATCGCTTCAAAATATTTTGATGGCAAATATAAATGTCAACAATGGTATTGTAGAACCTGAGTTTGCAGTTGCATTGTTGAAGGTAGTTTTTTTTCTTTTGTTGATAATTAAATTTTAAGAATTAAAGTTAAAAAAATATTGATGGTCAGTATGAGGCTCATAAGCTCCTCAGTACAAAGTTAACTCTTTTATTATCATCCAGCTTTTTCTATTGTACTTTTGGGAAATTAGAGACATACGTTGTCAAATTTTTACCCAAAGTAAAGGTATATTTGGTATTTGCAATATATAATAATGCAATCATATCTCTTTTTTTTGGCAAGGTTAAATCGTAAAGCGTTAGTTTCATAAACCAGAGGTTTGCTAGCTTAATTCCCCTCATCAGGAAAATAAAATTGCTGATTGCTATAGGTCATATGCCGAAATGGAGAAGTAGCTATGTCTAGGATCTGCAATTCAGTGTGGTGACTCATTCCTTCGAAAATAACTAACTTCAGGCATAATGCCAGATGGCAACTGAGTTAATACAGCTACTTTCACATGTCAGGTCAAGAGGGGATCGTAATGTAGGCATTGGTTGTAAAGGCTTCTAAAATTTAAATAGAAATGATACCAAACATGGCAATAGTCTATGCGAAAATTTAGGATAGAAATTCGCTGTGAAAACTAAAGGAAAGTTTTCATTGAAACGAAATAATTCTTTAGTTCTGTATTTTTAATTAAAAAAAAAAAAAAATTGATTGATTGATTGAAGTACCTAAATTTACAGAAATCAAGAGGCTTAAATGTTTAGTTTTTCCATTAAAGGTACTCTTGTTTTAAATTAGCAACTTCTCCGCTATGTAATAAGTTAGGATAGGGTACTTACTGAACACTGAGTTTATCAATTTGTTTTCTCTGACTATATGTTTCTAGTTTGTAAAAAAAATATTAACCATTAAGTGCTGATACAAAACAAATATACTTTGGCAATCTTGTTGGTAATTGTTAATTGTTGAATAGAGAGGGCTGTTTCTATAAAAATTTATGTAAAAGAATATAGATATATGAGGTCTAGGAATGAAACTAAAAATTTGATTTTAATGACTCACTTTATTTTTATATATACTGAAATGGCAATTTACTTAACGAATCTTTGTGATGCAAAATTTCTTTTGAAAGCAGAAAATACAAGATTTTATCATAACTACTTGATGATAACATATTTTGGAAAAAAACTAAGCTGCTTTTAATTATTCCAGAGTTCAACAAATGATATTTAGTTTTGTCAAACCACATTTATATATACATATATATAATTTATTTTGATGTGTAATTTACTTTGGCTTTTATCAACTCATTTTATCAACTTGCTAATTACCAGATTTTTACCAAAAATTAACTCGTTAAATATAAAAACAAATATTTTGAGATAAATGTTGAACATAGCACTCACTATACATTGGCTTCTAGACATTCATTTTGAAGGTTTAAATGTCAAACATAGCACTCACTATACATTGGTTTCTAGATATTTATTTTGAAGGTTTAAATGCCAAACGTAGCACTCACTATACATTGGTTTCTAGACATTCATTTAGAAGGTTTAAATTTTTCAAATTCAAATTTTTATTTAATCACATCTACTTTTTATTCGTAGGACTTTATGTGTTTTGAGAATTGTTTGTTTTTTCTTTTTTTTTCAGTCAATCTTTTAATAGGTTTTAAGTTACAATAAATATAAACTTTTATGATTCACAGCAGACACAAAACTATTAAGGAAAACAGCATTAAGATTACAGAGGATTTCCTTATTAGGTTAAAAGTTAAAGCAAAAGCCAATGAGAATAGTTTGTTAGTGATTAATTTGCATTTCTAAGAATGATATATGTGTAATAATGATAAGTACACTGGCATACTTAAATTTTATGATAATGATAAGTACCCTGGGCATTCACTAGTCAAAATTAAATAAAAGTAGTTAATAGAGGATAGATTGTCTTTAAAGAAGATACCAACACTATTTTCTCTAAAAAAGGTTGTTCTTTAATCTTTATCTGAAATAGTTAAATGGAAAGTAAATATTTGATCTTAAATGAGCATCCTCTGTTATTTGCAAAAACCAGCCATTAATTTCCAGTTTTTTCCTTTGATAAGCCACAGTACATACCTAAATTGAAAAGCCCTGCAAACTTTTGACTGTAAAAAAACAAAGAGGAAGCTGTGGTGATATACAGGTAGGTTTGTTAAATTGGACAGTAAAGAAATAGTTGTTTTTGTGGAATTAACTTTGGTATCTAAATTAAAATGCTGCATCTGGTTAAAAAAATCCCAGTAAAATCCTTGCTTAGACGTAACTTGTTACATTAGTGTATCAGTATAGGTATGTTAGATTAGTTAAGACCTCAAGCTTCTTAGAATCTTTATCTTTTTTGACTTAAAAAATGATTGAATTGAGAAAAATGCGCTTTCAGAATACACTGGAAAGTTTTTAACTTCATCTACCAATGCATAGCCTGGGTGCTAACTATTTTCTTTTGAATAAAACTTTTGTGTTTTTGTGTTTTTTATGGTTTTTGGAAAATAGCATCTAATAAACCACGATTTTTATAAAACATTTCATATATCTATGCTATTTTGATGTTAAAAGTTTTTACTTCAAAATTTGACTTAAGCTAAGTTTGGCACACTTCTGCAAAGAGTTACCTTCAAAAAGTAAACTTAGAATCGTTTCATTCCATTTCTGTATGAATTTTTTTTTTGATGGCATACTATGCAATCTAAAATAGTTATTTAAAATTTTTTTGTTTTAACCGCAGTAAATATCAATTCAATACTTAGAATAATGTTAGTATTCTGTAAAGTGCAAACTTTGAGATTTTTGGTATATTTTCAGATATTCTTCCATATGAGTTTAAAATAATATATTATTTTCAGATTTTTTTGATATATGGAATACCTGGTTATAATGGAGTTATTGAGAAGCTTATCAGAATTCTCCCTACTCGAAACGCTGGTAAGGTTGGCTCCACATATTTTTTGCTCTTATATGAATGTACTTGTGAAATTTTTTACATTACATTTATTTTACATTGAGATTATTTCAATATTTTCTAAGAATGATTTGATAGTCTAATAATGTCCTGATAATGTATTACATAAAATTTTGAGAGAAATTTTAGTGAAAGGTTTTCACTAAATTACAAGGTCTGTTTTGTTGCTAGAAAATGTTTACAGGGTATCGGAATGTTTCTAGTTTTGCTTTTGTTTGTAGATGATATTGAACTAGTTAGCAAGATATATCCAACAAAACTCAAAGAAAAATCGCCATTGACAAAAAAAGTGAACACAAAGAAGTCTCGTAAGAAGAAGAAAAAGGCTATGCAGGCAAATTTGGATGAGGCCTTTGAAGGAACAGTCAATGAAAGTTTTGCTGTGGCATTTCAAAATAATTGGAGGCAGCCTGTAAATATTTCAAGTTCGGAATCAGAATATTCTGATTCAGAGGGAGCTCGTAAAGAAATGCACAAGTAAGCATTTTTTCTATTTTATAAAGTAGTGATGAATGGTTTTTTTTTTATGTGTTATATCTGGATCAAATTATCTGCGTAACTTTCTTTCATGAAAAAAACATTTGTAATTAAGGCTAATTTTTTTTTTTAGTTTTGAATGGATTCCCTTATTTAATTTTTCAAAACCTGTGGTGTAGAAAAGCAAAGTTTTTTTATTCCTGTATAATTTTTGAAATTTAAATTACAAAAAATAAGGAAAACTCCATGCTACCAGTTTATAATCTAGTTATATTTATAGTTATGTTATATTTATAGTTATGTTATATTTATATTTATATTTATATTTATATTTTTATTTATATTTATAGTTATGTTATATTTATAGTTCCATTTTGTTGAAGTTGAGAATGAACGCTGCTTTGATCATACAAAACGTTCTCAGGGTAAGCAACGTTTTCCATTATTTTTTCCTAAAATAAATGTGATATATATTGGGTAGCTGAGCTCCTTCGTTATTTATCTAAATAAAAAATCATAAGCTATTCCTACAACATCTAAATTCTTTTTTTGTCTTCTAATTTATTTCATTAAATTATTTATGAGAATTAACATTATTTTGGTTAATATTGTTTTCTTTAGTGTTGTGACAAGCGATCCAAGTTTTCATGCTGGCTAACTCTTTTACCTGAAACAATATCTCTAACACAGCCATCACTTATATATGCGTTGGCTATGGAACACTCTCCAAAGGTACCATATTGATTTTCATTGTCTAACTTTCTTATGTATATTATTTGTTCTAATCCATTCATAGGTCTACTCTTGGACAAGCCTCTTTACTAAACAAAAATTTTTCCTGGGTATAGTAATGATTATTAACATATGATGCAAATAAAATTTTATGCTTCTGAATTTTTTAAATTTGGAAACATAAAATGTTGCTAATGTGAAGCGTAAGTGTTGCTATTTATCAAAATCTGTCTATTAAAAGTGAATGTGAATATAAATACTCACTGACATTTACAAGCTGTTATTTCATCATTGTGATTTTTTTTTAAATTGATAAATATTCCAATTTTTTTTTATTCAACATTTGCCATAGAAAATTACTGGTCTGGTAGACCAAGTGGTGATAGAGAAATCAATGGCTTTAATTGTATACATCATTGACTGGTCTTCCAGTCATTAAAATATTGTTTAGAAAATCACTGTAAGCGTGAAATCAAACAAATAAGTCATTAAGAGGCTATGGTGTCAGATATGGTTGGAAATTGCAGATATTTTATAAAGTAGAACAAGGAGATATCTTTTAAGTCCGAACGAGCTAACCTTTTGTAAGGTAGAACCAGCTAATATTTTTTAAGATAGAACAAGGTAATATTTTGTAAGGTAGAAGATAATATTTTGGTCAGTATGTTTTGGTCAGTGTTTTAAAAGATTTTTGTAATACTTTTTATATCATTTATTTGGTAAAAAATCTGGATATAAAAAACCAACTTATTTAAAATATAAATACTTTTAAATAGAATTTAGCCTTTAATTTGGAAGAAGTCAATTATTTTTCTTGAATATATTTTTTTTGTTTTATAAAAATATTATATTAATATTTGGTTAAGCAATTACACTTAGAAAATGACTTTTTAATAGATTAAGGATCCATTTAATAGTATTAGCTTAACAGTAACAGTATTTAAATTTAAAATCAATGTTTTATTGCATATTCTTTTTCTTTAGTTATATGATTTATTATGCTATGGAATCATGATCTTAAGGTGCCCCAATCACTTTATAGTTCACTAAATAGTTATTGGCCAAAAAATCAAGTTATTCAAAAAAGTATGAAAAAAATATAGCCCTATTTTATAAGAATAATCTAATAAGCCACTGTTCCTGGAAATCTTGATAAATATTGATTTATTCTGCTCATTCATTGGTTTGAAAAAATTCAACTGTAATTTTCATATAAATAATAAATAGCTTAAACACCTTTAGGAATTTTACTTCTGCTTTTAAATGAATATCCTGGTTGGGCCACCATATTTCTATGGAATTAATAATCAACTGTCAAAATCAAGCTTTACAATGTTTTATATATTTATTGTTTGTTAATGTTGCAATTGGTCTTTCATGGCTGCAAGAGCTACATGAAGACTAGGAGTGTTCTTCTGCCTAGAGCTAAATTGTGAAATTAATTGGGATGAAACCTAATCGAGGGAATTTTAAAAAATGAAGGCCTTGGCCCTTTATTTGTAATTGTCTGTAGGAAAACCTCTGGTCTGGAAGCCTATTGTTATCATCTATTGCTTCCGAGTTTAAACTTGAAAATATTTTTATTTATATCACATGAAAAGTGATGATAAGAATTTTAAATTGTCAATTAATTCACCAAGAAATTTTGTAACAGCTCTCTTTTCAATTTTGATATTGTAAATTATAATTTCTTGTAATGTGACTGATATTATGTTTTTCTTTTTCTTCATTAATTTACGTCTTATATTAGCGACTTTGATTTACTGCCTAAAATTCTAATTTTAATATTAATAGCAAAATAAAGAAAAGATAGAAAGTTAATATTCATGGTATGACAAAATTAGGTAAAGTTTTTGCTTAAATAAAAACAAGACGGTGTCCAATTTTTAAATCAACATAAAATTATATAGTGAAATGCCGTTAAATATAGATAAAATTTTATCTAAGAAAAAAATACAATTTGGGTTAGAAAATCTCCCAGGTTTAAATGGGAAGGTTCTAAATTGACATGGCTGACCTAAGCTTGATTTCATTAGCTCAAGTCCTTCTTCAATAATGGTAAAAATAATTTTGAATATTTTGACTTTTCTAGAAAAAATAGACTTATTAACGAAAGACTTGTCTTAGATTTAAAAAGAAAAAAGTTATAGAAATTTTATAATTGATTTATGCGTGTATTTTATATGTATATAGACTACGCTTTAAATCTGTACCATTGATGTTATTCATTTTGTACATCAAACACTATACATCCTCGTTTAATACCAGTTCATTCAGCAGCGTGATATGATATAGTTTTAAAAACATTAATTTGACGGTGATGTCATATTTTCTAAATCTTTTCCTGTTATTCATTCTCATCAAAAATTTTAAAATAATTTTGTTTACGTTTCTAGTGAATTTCGAGGTAATTTACAAATAGCGTTTTAATTTCCAAATAATTTCCAAAAAAAAAAAAAATAACTGAGAGGAATAAATGATATCACCATAAAGATTATAAATAATTTCATTTGAATATAACATTAGATAACAAAGATATTATAAAAAGGGTATATTTATTTAATATAGATTAATTCAATATCTGAAACATGGTAAAAATTTTATGGGTACCAAGTTGGTGTAAATTCAATCTTATACACTAGTTGGTGATATGCGTACTGATAATAGCTAGAAAATTTTCTTTATCTGTCTTGCCGTTTCTTTCTGATTGCAAAATATATTGTACATTTACTTTATATACGTAAACTGCAAGCAACATCAGAAAGAGAGACAAGAGCTTCCATGCTCCTTATATATTTAATTTTAAAATGAAGCTATTTTTTTCAAAGTTCTAGAATAAGAATTTCTATCTATTATATAAATATATGTTTCCTAAAACTTCAGACCAGGAGTTACATGACCATATTGTGTCCGATATAATTTGGGTTCACTCAAATCCTCAGTCACAATCTGGTTAATGAAAATGATTGAAAAATAAGTAATTTAAAATTTAATATATTTGTGGCTAATTGTATATTAGTTAAATTTAAAATAAACTATAAATAATAAATAATATAATAAATAATAATAAATAATGACAGAAAAATTTACAAATAGAACTTCAAGTTGAATCATAGTTTATAGGAAAACCTACGAAAAATATGGATTTTTAAATTTGAAGTGTATTTCACCTTTTTTTACTTTCAACTGTTTACTTCTCGCTTATCACGAAACGTGATCACGTGACTATTAGAAGTTTGAACAAAGAGTTTCACTGCTTTAAAACAACAGAGCTTCTAGACCACAGGTTTTTTTGTAGACTGTCGTAATTGCCATATCAGTATTTAGATTTATTTTCTATTAATTTCAATTTTTGATAAACTCTCTAATTTTATTTCACGCAAATATGAAACTTTTCTGCCAAACGATCGCATTAACAATTATCAGTTATCAATTATCAATAACGTTATCATTCAAACTTTCAGCTGAAAAAATAACTCCTACTCCCTACTCCTACTTCCTCATTTTATATAAAAAAAAAATTATATTGTGCAGTATTACCTGTGAATATTTTGACTGAATTCCTCTATGTCTAACCTACCCCAACAGGCCTACATTCTAAAATTTTAACTAGTTCTCATGATCAACCACGTACCTACTTTTAGCCTGCTGAATTAAAATTTCATAAGATCACGTTCTATTTAATTCTGTTGCTGGATATTAATCTGGTCGGACCCTCATCTTAGAGTTAATCCTACCTTGTGCAATATCTTTATACTTGAAAGTTTTGGTCTTGTTAAGAAATTAAGAAATTTTTTCCTTTCTTTCATTATTAGTTCTAATTTGGCATTTTTGTATAGCTGTATGCTCATATTAATGCTAACCACAAAAAGACACAATGTTTTAATTGAGACATTATCTTAAGGTGTTTGCTATTCACGGTTTAAGAGCGCTTCACCTATTTGTGATATATGTCAGTTAACTGTGCACATTGTGAGGATATAGGGAACAGTTAATCTTTTATCCTTTTAATCATAGATTCGGCCTGCTGTACTTCATGCTCTTATGGAACTAATTGATGGTTCAAGAGGGTTTCTTGATTCTGCTGTCAACAATGCAAGGTATTATTCATATATTACTGTAAAAATGAATAAAGGCTAAGATGAAGTATTATGGGACTTTGATGGAATCTTAAAGATTAAAGATTCACAATTTATTAAATATGTATTTACTGCTAGTGAGAGATAACTATTTAATTTTTACTTCCAAAAGCTTTTTGTGAGAGATAACTATTTAATTTTTACTTCCAAAAGCTTTCTTAAAATTTTCAAATCTGGTATTAAATAAGCAAGTAAAGTGCTTTGAAAACTTTGAAGCTTACAAAACTTCTCTGTGCACTTATGCACTTAGAAAGTGCTATTTCACTTGATTTTTATTGTTTAATCTCTGCCCACTGTTAGTGGCCCTTTGTGAGTCTTTTAATACATTCTTTCATGATCCACTAAATTAACAATAAATTTTTTATGGAAAGAGTATAATTTTCTCAAAATTTAAAAAAAAATGTTTCTTACAGGAAAAAATGTATCTGAATTTGACCAGTGTGACTATAGGACCTAGTTCCAGGGCAAGAAGCTATTCTATTTTTGGCCAGTTCATTATTTACATTCTCTTTAAGGTCATTTCTAACTACCTCACTCCATTTTTATCTGTCTTCCTTTTACAGAACTTTATATTTTAATATTTCTAAATTTACTTATCCAGTAGTCTTTTCCAACTTGTCAAGTCTTACTCCCATAAAACATAATTCGTACAAAGACTTGATACAATCTACTTTTTGAACTACTGTCAGCTCCTTATGAGTTAGCAAAGGTAATAACTAAGTTTTTCCATTTACTGTTAATTTTAGCAGTACCACTATCTTCTGGACACCCGTCTTCGATTGTGTCTTGTAGGTAGTAAAGTTTTTTTACTTGCAAAATTGACAATACGCAAAATTATCTATATCTTTATTACAGATGCGACACGGAAATTCACCTTTTTCTCCAACTTTCCCTACATTTCTACCACTTGACATCACTTTTGTCTTACTAATTTGTAAACCTCCTGGCTCTATAGCAGACTTCCATGCTTCTAGTTTGGCTTTTAATTTCCCAATTCTCTCATTAACTTATGCATTAAGTATCTCTTATGAGTAACTTGATTAAATTCCCGTTTAAAAAGTTTTTTTAACTGTGATAAATACTAAGTGACTTAACTCTGAACCTCAATGGACTTATGTCTGAAGAATGAAATCTGCACTGATTGTATCAGTAATCCTAATTCAGCTTCTAGAATTCATATTTATTATTTTAATGACACCAATTAGAAATAAGCTGTTTTCTGAAAAGCTTCTCAATAAATTTCTCCATCATTGCCTTTGACCTGGTCTATTAATTTCAAACATCTGTTGTTTGCTCTTTCTTGGTCATTTTCTTACCTTAGTAACAATTTTCAATTTTGCTGACCTTCCAATTTGCCGGTATTACACCCTTTCTTATGATCTGTCTTATAATCTGGTTTATCATGTGTGTAAATGTTTCCATTCTTGACTCTCCTTTAGCTCTAGTTATTTCTAAGACACAGCCTGAAAGTCCTGCAGCTTTTATGTTCTTCATTTTCTTAACAGCAATTCTAACTTTATCCTTTTAAACTGAATTAGTTGCAATGTTTATTGGGTCAACTGCTGAAAAGTTTTCCTATCCCACTGGTATTTTTTTAAGAACTTATTATAGCTTTTTCAGTCTGCTTTCTTATTTTCCTCTTTGATCACCAAAGTCTTAGCATCAATTTTGATTACTCCCAGTATCACTATTACCTTTCCCATTGCGCTAGATATTGCCTAAAAACTTTTTTCTTCTGGCTGTCTTTATTTTGATCGTTGCAGACTTTTTCTGCATTTCATCTGTTCTTACACATATCCCTTGCAATTAGGGAAAATGTGCCTCAGCAAAAGTTTGATTTTTTTTTTTTTGACTTTGCTTACCTTCCTCAAACAATGAGATTTTGATGCAATAAAAATATCCCAGTCACGAAAAGTCCGGGTTTCATACTCTTTCTGTTTGAAGTTGATTTTTGACTGGTGTACGACTTCTAATGGACCAACTTTATTGAATTCTCCATAAAATTTTGTTTCGGAAAAGTTTGGCAGTTCCAAAGATTTAGAAATAGTTTTGCTGCTGTGGGGGTTTCAAAACATTGGAAAAAAAAATATCCGACAAAAAAATAATTTTTTTTCGGAAAAGTTCAGCAGTTCTGTAGATTTAGAAATGATTCAGTTGCTGTGAAGTTTCAAAACAATGGAAAAAGATGACTGACAAAAAAACTGCCTCTGCAATTTTTTTGTTGATGCTGTTAATAATTACCTCGGCAATCTCATCTGCAAATGCTGGTTGCCGATGTGAATTGTGAGGGCTGCATACACTGCCTATTCTGACTTTCTTGTAGTCTCCAAATATCTATCTGTAATTGTCTAACCTTTTTTTATTCATTCAACAGTTTTTCCTTCTTTTATGTAAAACTATCTGCAGCATTATGTTTCCATCAAGTTTCCTTAGATGCATAGATGAACTTTTTTTTCCAACTACAACACTTATTTTTAGTGTCTAGTAAAGAGTGATTCAGAACCTTTTAAAATAATCTTCAGATATCTGAGACATCCATATTGCATTGAACTTATTTTCATACGGTTTAAAGTTTTTGATAACACGCACTCAAATAATCTAATCTGGTTATTTTTCTCCTAATCACTTTTTTCTTTCTTAATCTCTATGTCACATAAAGCTAGTTTGTGTTTTGGGTTAAATGTTATTTCCCGGATAAAACCTTTACATTACTTTAAATATTTTCGTTATTTCAACACAATAAATAGTAACTAGGCTGAGATTTGGCTAAACCAGATTAAAATGTGACTAAATGACTGTCTTTATGAAATATGTGATACCACAAACATAAACTGTGCATGACTTGAAAGTTCTTTTTCTCTTCTTTATAAAGTGGTTTTATCCCAGAGAAAAAATCTTTGTTGCTTTTCCTAAATATTTTTCTTCAGTTTTTCTGGGTTTTTACATAAGAAAAGTTTGTGCAAATGAGAAAGTTTTGCAAGTTTATTGGCAATTTTTATAATTTTGAGTGATGGCTAAATTGTATTACGTATTGTACTGAGTATAGGATTTGCCATCTAATATTTTTTCATTTTTGTTATAGAACGTCTGCAAAACTCCCTTACACTCCATTCTCAATTAAATTAAGCCAGTCACTTAATTTATTACATGAGACATTGCTTACAACTTTGGAGCAAGAAAAATCTGATTCTGCGAAAGAAAAAGTTGTCAAGGTATATATAAATGTAATGATTTGTTGTTAGATGATTTGGCTATATCTTTTGATAGCAGGAGTTACTTAACATTTTAATAGCCATTTTTCTTCATAGATGCCTAGGGAATTTCCCTACAGAATTGTCAAACTTTCATAGTTCTAGACTCATTTTAACAGTATTGCTATTGGCCAGAAAAGAAGGACTAGCTTCCTAGTTCGTTTGTGATTTAATCAATTAATTAATGTGTTTTAATGTCGGAGAGTATTTATTAATCAATAAAAGCTTCATAGTAACATAGAGCTTATATAATTCTCTTGCTGGATATACAAGTGATCTCTTATAAAAAAAGCGTTTTTATTTTTTTAGTGTCTCACACTTCTCATATTGAATTCTCCATATAAAAAACTCAGTATTGATTACTTGCCTAACATTATCACTATTATACATCCACTTCTGAAGTCAAAAGGTACTTCTTAATTTAATTTAATTTTCTTTAATTTTCTTTAAATATAAGTTATAGTAATATTTATTTTTTTTTTGCATATAAAAGGCACGTTTTCAACTATGACGTGATTAACTGGTTCTCATCGTAGATTATCTTGTGTGTTTAATCATTGAATGGGTTATTTTTTTTTGCAATATTACGTGTAATTTTAAACCTTTGATTGTATAAAGATCAAATTTTATTACAAACAAGCGTTTCAATTTAGGCCAGAAGTACATATTTATTTTTATATTTTTTTAAAAAATTAAACAGAAAAGATGCAATATATTCTGTTTCTTCAAATTTGGATATGTTGAGCCTCTTTCAAATTGGTTCCCTCAGCTATAGATTTTTACATTTTGATTAAATTTACATTGATTCTGCCATATGTTTTTTTGTTATATCTATTTTATTTTTTTAAAAATACATTACAGAATCTCTTAAAAGAATCAAATTTAGTCAAAAAAAAAAAATCCTTTGTTTTTATCAAGAAATTATATCTTGATTTTGCCACCGTTTATGATATGTTATTTTTGATGTTTATTTTTAATTGCTTTTAGTCTTTTGTATTTGTCAACTCAATCATTAAAAAAGGTTGATAATAATTAAAAAAAAAATATGTCATGGGTTTAATATTCATTCTAGCTGCAATTTTGAAAACAACCAATCTCCAAGTAAAGTATATATAAATTCCTGAGTTTGTATGAATTTTGGAACGGTTAAAAATATGGAAGTAGAGTTTCGAAGGGGCTTGTTGTAATTGCGCGGACTGTAATTGACGGCAATTTACTTGCTTGTGATATGTGTTGTAGAGAAAAATTGTTTTTTTGCAAATAAGAGGATATCAATTTTCAAATTTTGAGATACAAAGTTGATATAAATTGATTTAAATTTTCTAATGAGTTATTTGATTCATTTTCAATAGAAAATTTAGTTTGTTGGTTTCTTAGTATTTTAAAACATGATTGCAAATAAATTCATTTAATAATCACATAACAAAATACTTACAGACTTTAGCTTGGTGTGAAGTAGTAAGAAGAGCAAGTGACTTGTGGAATTAGATATGTATTTTTGCAATAAAAGAAGAAGTAGAACCACCCATGGAAACACATTTGGTTTGAATTTTCCCATAAATTCAAACCAGATTTTTGTTAGTAGAAATTTTTTATGGTCCCAAGTAAATATTTTAGAAATATTGGCTTTTTATCTTTGAAAAAAGGTTGTTTCCTTTAATAAAAGCAAGGATACTGTGGATTGAAACATTAGTACAAAGTGAGGTGAGATTGTAAGAGATCATTATCACTCGTTATTTGATTAAGTTGTATAAAAGTATTCCTGCGTAAAATACGATTGGGTGAACAGGTACATTTTATTTGTGAGTTTTCAGAAGAGTTTAAGTTCATAATAATTTAAAAACATTAAATATTTATTCTGTGACAAAAAAAAACCCTTTTTGTACAGTCTACATCGCAAACAATTAAAATGATGTCTATTAAAGTCTGCCCAATTATGACTAATTCGTACCAATTTCTTATTCTGTATTTTCGATGTAACTAAAATCTATTAAACTCTAGGAATTCCTATATAGTTTGCCTAAAGATGGTAGCTAGCTGTATCCCAAAACATATTTAGAACAAATTACCAGCTCATGACATGATTTGATTATTTATTAACTATCTACTATGATTTTCTAAACCACCTATTATTGATTTTTCTAATCTTTATGGCTAAAAATTAGAAACTGATCTTGGTACTTGGTTTAACGTTTGTGACAATATCAGTTCTGTTCTAAATTTTGTAAACTATGTGCATGGCAGGGTGTTTGGCTTCCACATGCAAGACCACCACTTTTGGCCTTGCTGGAATATTTTTTAAAATTAAATGCTCTAGATTGTCTAAAACAGCTAAACTGAGGTTGCAAGCCTTTAATTTCTTACCTTAAAAACATTAAGCATTATTTTTCCAAGTTTTTAAAATAACAAAATATAAAATATTTATAAATATTTAAATATTAAATATTTAAAATATACAGCACCCTGCTTTCAACCAGAACCTTAAAATTTCAAATGATATTTTATAAACTCTTCTTTTAAAAAATGCTACATTTAAAAAAAAAACGAACTCACTTCTTTGTATAAGATGGTTCTTATTCAAAGAGGGTTTCCCCAATTTATGCACATGCTTTTGAAATCAGTTAAATCTTATACGTTTAAATAACAATGATATGCACTCCAGGGACTTCCTGGCAATTGTAATTGTTAATTGTTAATTATAGCATGAATGGATTTCTAAACAGAGAACCAATAAATTAACCAATAAAAGAGCAAAACACTGAAGACAAAAAAACTTTATATTTATAAAATAATGGAAATTACTATGAATATAATTACTATAAACATAATAACTTTCTCCCCACTCATTTCTTATAATCTTAAACATAGATACTTAAATATATCAGAAACAAATAGCAAAAGCGAGCATTTCCAGTGTACTGTATAATCACTGCATAATTGTGGAGAAGTTTTAACATATGAATTTTAACCACATTATATTTACTTTCTCGGCTAAAAAAACACGGAGGCGATGTGCAGATTACAAAAGGAAATCATGGTTTGCTATAAAATGCCAGTATTATGTAATATATAGTTTCGTTTAAACATAATTATGCTCAAAATGGGTGGATGCAAGTGTTGTATAGGAAACCCATTTTCTGTTTATTAAGTTATATTTAATAAGAATTAATAGAGTACCAGGTGTTTTTTTGAAACATCCACAAACTGGATAATTGCTATTATATTGAAAAACTAGCAATAGATTAGTATTGATGGATGATATTCTGTGAATATATGATAAATCGAAGCACACAAAAATCTCTGAAACGTGCCATAATTCTTGTGGCTTAAAATTGTTGTTTTTTGTTAGTTCATTGATTATTTCTTAGGTAATTCTTGTAATAAAATATTGTCATGGTTTTCCCATTCTTGATACTTTGTAAACATAAGGAACTTGCAGCCCTCAAACTCATTTTAAAATACTGTTTTTCATATATCAGTTGGCTGGATGTGAATTTTTCTGAACTTATTGCTGTTCTATGCGTTACCATAGCAATAAACAAGAACTTCTAATGCTTCATTAGAGGTTCCTGTTCCGTATCCTTTAAGTTGACTGAGCAATTGTGGCTGCTTGCTATCATCAAAAACAGATAAACATTGCCAAAAGTTCTTCCTTAAAATGTTCTAGGAAAGTATCATCGCCTTTTCCTACACAAAGTTGTTTTTTCTTTGTAGTCAACTTCGCAAAACAGGCAGTGAGAGAGTGATTTCATCTGCAGTCAAGCTCATTTTATCATAATTTTTACTTGTGAAATATTTATGTTGACAACCCAGCAGATTATTTATATTGTATGTAGTTTTCTCTACATCAGTAAGAATATCATTGAGTTTGATTCATGTCTGCAAACTTTGTAGTGATAGCACAAGCAGGTAAATAGCTTCAGATTTATGTTGCAATGTTTTCACTTGAGGTAGCTTGGATGAAAAGACCAAGTGCTTCTCCTTTTCTTTTATTAAAAATGTCGACAAGGCTTGTAAAAGCGGTTTGTAACCCTTGTACAATGTCAAATGGACTCGTTCATTTGCTGTCCAGCGTGTAGTACTTGGGCAGACAGTTGCAATTGAATCAAGTTCATCGTAAATCTCAGCAGATTCTTGCAAAAAATTCATTGCCAATGTGCGATATTCGTAAAACTTTCAAACGTTCAGTAAAAACACATTTACTTCGGTAATTGTATAAAAGTCCTTTAAAATATGTCTTTAAAAACACATTGCTAGACTATGGCTTGCATAACTAACCCAGATCCACATGGGCACCATTTGATATCTGATATAAGCGTTTAAATCTCCTTTTTTCCCTGAATTTACGTTTGTTGTATCCATACAAACATATCGAGCATTTTTAAAAGGAACATCAATATTTTTCAAGAAACCTTGAATTACTTGAAGAACATTAGGAGCAGAGAGGCTGCTACCAAGTTTATTCAATGGAATAGTTCTGATAATTCTGCTCCTTTATTATTTCGTTGTGTTCAAAGTGTTGTAAATGGTGAACTGTTTGATCAAAGTAATGTCAGAAGTCTCATCAGAGAAGATTGAAAAATGTGTTTTTCTACGTGATTTGAGTAAATGTGTTTTTACATGTTTGTAAATAATATTTATGTACTTCACATATTCTGGAGACATGTATGTTGTGTTTGCTGGACCAGACAGGTGCTTTTGTATCTCTTGACCCTCATCCTGCTATGAGCTCGACAAGATTTAAGATAATTGTGAGTATGTGCCCAGGTTTTCATCGCAGGTATGAGTAATTATAATAAAATATTTGATAATAAAACGTGAATTCTTTGTTTGTATTGTTTCCTTAGTAAGTCTATTATCACACAACATTACCCTTACATTAGTTATCTCTCATTGAAAGCTCATCAAAGGTTTGCTTGTTCTATATAGCTGTTATATGTCTATTTTTGTTTAAATGGTCATTTTTCTCGCTGAGGTGGGGGATCTGAAAATTTCCCAGGGACTTAAATTAAGGCATGATTACTTTATTACCTAGAACAACAGATGTGCATACTTTACAAATCCAGTCTTGTTTTGATGAAAAATAAAAGAAATTGGGAAACACATTTTCATACCATTCCACCAATTTCAAACATAAGTCATTTACATTTTGAGGAGTTCCTCTGACAGATGTCTCAATTGCCTTTTGTAATAAACAAGATTGACGAAGTCAAACTACAACTTAATGATTGGAAAAGGAATAAAAAACAAACAAATCAAGTCCTTTACTTTGTTTTGCTACTTATATTATTACCAATATATAATGAGAAAATTAAATAATTCTTAAATAATTAGTATTTTCTTTTTTTTTTATTTCATTTTTATTGGGAATATTTAACTCAATTGTTAATACCACGTTGTACACGGTTCCATTAGACTGGCTAACACCCTGTATGTTTAGGTATTTAAACTGTAGGAATCTATTAAATTTTTACTTGTTAT
>JAUZNK010017605.1:0-21669 GCA_035046665.1 Euphysa ruthae
ATATATCTGTTTGAGACAAAATTTAACAAACTATCAATTTAAAAAAAAAATAATTGTCAATGAATCTACACAGTTAGAGGTTGCTTTAAATTTTTATAAGAAATTCAGGTTTCGTTGGTTATAATCAAGGATGACAAACTTGCGGTTCGGTTTTACATAGGTTTTCCTAATTTCCTTTCTTTAACGCTTGTGTTTGAATATTTTAAACCAAAAAGTGAAAAATTGAGTTGTTGTAAAGATGCTTAGATAGAAAAAAATCTATATTTTTTTCATATTTCTGAATAAATCCAACGAGCCCAATATTTTCATTCAAGAATAGCCCTTACTTCTTAGGAATAAAAAAATCACGGTAGTCGATTAATTTATACATGCAAAACGCCTATGTACGTATTATTCAAATCGTGTGAATTATAATTAAATATAAAGCTGTATAATTTATAGAGGCACATCCATTAAACAACATACCTTAGAAAAATACCTAGGACGCCTATTAGATCAAACCCTAAGAGGAGAGACAATGGGTCGCTATGATCTAAATAAAATTAATTCCAAATTTAGCTTTTTATACAGAAAACACTCTTTCTTAACAGCAGCCTTAAAACGTGCTCTATGCAATGCTCTGATTCAACCACTCTTTGACTATGCATGTTCTGCCTGGTATTTAAGCCTCAACGAATAACTTAAAATCCGTTTGAATAGTGCACAAAGTATACGATTTTGTTTAAATATGAATAGTTGCGCTATCGCTTAATAGACTTTGAGCTTAGAAATTATAAAAAAAATTTCTCTGCTAGATCTAAGGGATGAAGGTGACAAGTCCGGGTCCATTTGGGATTGTCATCATTTTTGCAGTTTTGGTCAAGAAAATCACTTTTACACCATGCGTCAATTGTGAATTTGTGCTATAATTTGATAAAACTCTCACATAATATGACCATGATTGTATTCCGCAGACCTAATTAATATAGGCTATAATTCTGTAAAAAACATTTTAAGTTTTTACATATATATTTATTAAAATATATATATATTTTTTGTCCTTAAACAAAAATAATAACTGATGATCCAACTGAAATTTCGGAAAGCCTTAATTCTTTTTTCATCACAACACCAGAACATATTCAACAGAAAGTATAGCATTCTCATACCAGCTTCTATAAGTATCTAAAAATGGCTAATCCTCAAACAATATTCGTCATTCCAGTTACGAGCACTGATTTCTCGACTCTCATTTCTTCTCTTAAAGATGGTAAAGCTTCCGGAACTAACAGTTTTCCCCTGTCCTAAATAACTTTTTTAAACTTTCTTTTGCAATCGGTGTGTTTCCTGATAGTTTTAAAATTTCATTTGTTATACCAATACCAATTCAAAAAAAAAATGATCTAAACCTGTAACAACTATAGACCAACATCATTGTTACCCAATATCAGTAAGCTTATTGAAAAATTAAGTAACTCTCGTGTTTATGGACTTGTTTGGTTGTCTGTGTAATGTAATTAATATCAGTTCATTTGCTTGAGGCGTGTTTATAGATCTCCAAAAAATATTTGATACAGTCAATCGTGATATTCTTATAAAAAACTTCTAGATTATTATGGCATACGAGGACCCGATAATGATTGGTTTTCATTCTATCTTCGAAATTGTAAAAAGTTTGTTTGAATAAACGGTTTTGAATCTTCTCATAAGTTTATCAAACATGGCATCCCTCAAGATTCTGTTCTTGGGCCTCTGTTATTCTTAATCTACGTTAATGTTCTTTCCCATTCTATAAAAATCTCTACTGTTCATCACTTTTCTGACGATAATAATCTCTTATGCATATCTAAATCATCACAGTAATTTTGATCTGCAATGTTTATGTGATAAATGGTAATCGCATTTCCTTCAACGTTGATAATACTGAATTTATTATTTCACATCATCGTAATTAAAAGTTAATTCTGAAATTAAAATTCGAACTAACAGTAAAAGTCTTTTTCTATCAAATTGTATAAAGTATCTCTGTTCTTATAGATGAAAATTTTTCCTGATGTCATCACATTAATGAAGTTAGCAAAATACATTCAAGAGCAAATAACATGATGTCTAAGATCCGATACTAAGTATTGCTTGGAAAACTAAGGTCACTCTATTTTTCTTTATATTCATCTCATCCTACTTACTGTGCTCTTCTTTGGGGTCAAATAGGAAATCCTCGTGTTAATTGTATAAAGAGTCTACAACGTATTGCTACCAAAATCATTATCTATTCGCCATTTGGATTTTATATTCTCAGAACTAAATATCCTAATTTTTTATTTATTTATACACATTAAAAGTAGTCTTTTGTTTTCCATTATCATTCAAAAATTCTTCCATCTTCTTTTTCTAAAATCTTCATTAATTCTAGTGAAATTCATAAACGTATCAATTTTTAACACATCAAAATATGGTAAGTATTCCATTCCGTTCCAAGAATCAATGTAAAACTAAATGGAACAAATAAATTCGCAATATTAGGGACAAAGCATCAATATACATCCCGTATCAATAATATGCTGCTCCTGAGTAGGAACAAGATAAAGAAGATCTCTTTTGAGATTTTTCTAACAGAATCTCTCCCATACAAAACATGGTGTTTTTAACTTTTATTATTTTTAAATATTTTTCAATGATTTGCGTCTCCTGTAGAACCATAACTTTTTTTATTTAGAACTGGATTTTGCATGGAAAAACTTTTTGCTATGGGTGTGTCTAAGGGAAGTATTTTTCTCCGCCTATTTTTAAAGCTTAATATTCTGGATTTTAGGAAAGTTTTAAAAAATTGAAAAAGTATTTTTGAATTCTACATGAATCAACTGTCCTGAAACATATAATTTAAAAAAATTGAAAATTTATTTTCAGCTAACTGGCGTCTTACTATCTCGCTTCATATCGGTATATAATTTTATTTGAACATTATTAATTTCAAAATACATAGATTTTTCGCTCTATTTCTAATTTATTTTAGTTATAATCTAAATATTGTCATATAACAAAAAAAAAAGTCCAAGAACAGGCTACAAAAATATTGAATGTAATAACTGTATGAAAAAATTGCATACCAAGAACATTTATAAATGTTCCAAAATTTTTAAATAACTGATAGCTTTTATTTTGAGTCATTCACTGAGGCGTAAAATTCACTGCACCAAGTTTAGATTCAAACCGTTATACAAAAAAACTCCAGGTGTTCTCAACTTGACGAAATTCATTTTTTTAGTAATTCGACATAGGTATAATAGGTTACTCTAAGACTTTCAATTACCAGGTGTTCCGACATTGACAAACATGATTTTAAAATTCTTGCAACATTATTTCAGGATTGATGATTGTGTGCATGTATGGCAGTCTATATTTTTTATGCAATATCTTACTTGTGAAAGAACTTGAGGTAAATTTCCATTATGATCAGGTTACCACTTTATCAATTACTAAAAGATATTCGTGTGAAAATGTTATTTTTACAAATTGTTATTTTAACAGGATAAACCAATCATTCTTTTAAAATATCGTAAATGTCTATATTACCGTTACAGACAAAACACAAGAGTTAAACTATGTAGCTGATGGCATATAGAAAACAGCACGACAGTCTGATATTATTCATTTATATAAATTTGAATATGGTATAATAGTTAAAATGGCTATATCTACTGAAGTTTCGGTGAAGGCCAAACCGATTGAATTGTTTTAAGTATTTTTTCAGTGAAACTCTTTCTGTATTATATGGCCGACGTTGATAGAATTGATTGGAAAAACTTCATGTAAAAGACACTTACTTTTTGTTTTAAAGTTATTTCGCATTCATTGATAATCTGAATCTTGGTGAATTATCCATACCTAGTGGTTGTGATTGTTCCTGAAACATATTGATATTTTCTTTCTGGTAAGATTTTCAACTCTGACCTTCCTAGATTACATTTATGGAAACTTTGTTGAGTTAAGCACAAATGTTGAAGTGTAAATCAATTATAATCATGGACCTTATTTCAAGTTAAAAAATCAGTTTATAACCTAGTTAAAGACTTTGTGTGCAAAGACAAAAATAAACGAATCCGTGGATCAAATACAGGGCTAGTTTTGCAATTAGTTATGTTTCATTGAATTGACCTTAAAAAAAGCACAAACCACGACGTTCTTGAAAATAACAATTATATCTGAAATAGGACACAGGGTAGGTATTTTATAACAATTTACAAAGACCGTTAGTTTATTATAATATCAATATTTACTTTGATATTGTGCTAAATATTTTTATTGAAATTATGGTAAGACTTACACACGAAAGAAAAATAATAAAAGGTAATACTATTTTTTTTTCAGTCAGGGTGAGGGCGTGTGTGTATGAAAATTATGAATTAAACTCTCAACTAAGGACTTCGCATAATGTGGAAATTTAAAAAAAAGTAAAAACTTTAATGATTTTACTGTAATTCTTATTATTATTTTTGTTATTCTTTTATGAATATAAACTCAATCACGAACACATTGACACTCCTTTCTAATCTTCTTATTAATCAGGTTAACTTCGAAGCAATAGCAGAGACTAAACTGGTTAAATCAAGTTTCTCAATTTGTTCTTGAAGGATTTAAGAAACCATATCGCTCAGATAAATCGAAAAATTGCGGAGGCCTAATTCTGTAAGTCAGATCAATCCTCCCGTGTAAAGAGCAGAGAGAGTTTTCTTCCTCTCTGTTTCTGCAATCAATTCCCATTGAAATTACATAAAAACATAAAACATGGCTCATCTCTATGTCACATAAAATGGTGTTGTAAGCCTTTTCCACCCAATCAACCAAGTGTTGGCGACTAGGTAGAGGAATCTGATCGTGTTTTTCATCGAAAATTTCTGTCACGTACTCCCCCCAACATTTTCTTAGAATGGCCTTAAAAGGCTTGGTAATACACACATCCTTAAGTTGGCATTTGGAAGAGCAACTGGCCGGAATCATCATAATGTCGGACTTGTTTTCCACGAGGTTTTCTTCAACTTCGTCGGTTTTGTGTGCTGAAAACGCTCTTCCATCCACGCTTTTGCTTGTGTTCTGACGACGAGCCCCTCATGAATCTTAAGCTTTTGAATCCTTTTCGTCGCTTTCCCTTTGAAGATGGTTATGCGATAGTGACTTCTTTTCGCAGCCTGAAATTCGAACAATGCAATCCTTTGATCCAGCTTTGCAAATGATTTTTGGTACTGACCATGTCAAAAAATGCTGGAGTTTCGTCCATATTTCATAATAATGAACGAGGGTATTTTCCTATACTCAAGAAACGACAAGCATCCTCGCAGAACTTAGTGAGAACCTCCTCAAGTTGTAATGGTAACTTTTGGCTGACTGATGCACGGCTTCTAAGTGATAATTGGTGCCTCATAAAAACTTCTCTACCCATCCTCTACTTGTACCAAATGTAGGGTTATCAGGCCGTATTTCTTTTTCAGCCTTTCTCTTGTAAGGCTTACAGAGCCACAAGTAAGTGGAAATCCAGCAGTTGAAGTATACATGTAAGAAGCTCATTTTCTACTTCAGGTGGATATGTAAGTGGTTTCCCAGCCCCAGGATGCTTACCTTTATCAGATAGTTTTGCATCTTTACGTATAGTGGACTTAACTATGCTCCTGACAGTCGATTTTTTTCAAACAAAACGCCTTGGCTCTTTCAACATAGTTTAGGTAATACTGTTACCGTATTTCTTGCTTTCTTTGTTCAGTAATCCTTTTACATGGAAATTTGATATCACAATCGCTCAGCAATCTATTGGCATTGAGTTAAGTTTGAAACCATCACATCATATTTTTCAAAATGTTTCAGCAATTTATTGACAAATCCTTTTTTCACTCTTCCTACAGATTTTTGGGAATCGATGAAGATGATGTGGCTATAAAAAGTAAACGAAAAATTTCATGCTCATTTTATTCAAAATTTTGAAACTTCACGTTTGGTTTGTTTGTTTTATTTCAGTAAGAAGATGTCTTAAATATCGAATGTCCAGAAGATATATCCTTCATACCAAAGGAAAAAAAGCTCTTCACGATTTATATAAGAAACATTTATCTAAATGTATATAATTTCAAAAATATGTTCTACTTAGTTTTGTCATTAAAAAGTACATACCTCCAACGTAAATTACATCGTCATTTTTCATGGTTCTGGTCATCTTTCTTAAAGAACGAAGTAATTTTTGTTTGCGAATTTCTTTTCCCTTTAATGACTTTACCAAAGAAACCAAATAAATTTATCGGGGTTGCAAATTCTCTAGTAGCATTTAAGATTACTGTGCAAATAGAATGTACAATCAAAATGTTCGGACCACGCAGAATAGCTTGGCGATGTAAACCTTCCAAAACTCGATATTCGAATGTTCGAATGAAAAAATGATTGCCGAATGTTCAGTTTAGATTCAAAATCTTTTAGTTTCGTAAAGTTGTGTATGGCAAATTGAATGTAACTATTGTGTATGCAAGTCTGATAGCTGCGTTTAAAATATTCATTGTTCAAGCAATCATTATTAAACACACTTCTTATCGAAAATCTAGAGATCCCTGTCTTTTGTTGAAAAATAGTTTGCTGTTCAATGTTGTATCAGGGGCTACCATACCTACAAGGCTCAATGGACTGCTAAAGTTGATGCGATGTTGAATACTGTCACGGACACAAGAAATTTTTAAGAAACTAAATTCTGTAAGTGTGGTTAGGCCAATCATCTCGTACATAAAAAAACCAAGTCTGTACCATAAGCAGAACTGACTTTTTTTACCATCACATATGGTTGATACTGGAAATATGGACAATAAATAGCTTAATATCAAGCTTAAGCTTATACTCGTATTTTAAACCAGTATTAATGTAAGAGCTGTTTTTTATGTTTTAAATTTCCATGTACGATATAGCCAGATTTATTTTGAAAGATATAAAGTGTCACATATATGTGACACTGAGCACTAAGAGACACTAAGAGACAAAATTTATCGACATTACACATATTTTTTTCTTGGAAAAATCTTGGAAAAACTTCTAATTCTAAATAAAATATATCTGAAAGAGATTAACTTTCAACAAAGTGGCGTTAGGGAAAACTTTACTGAAGAAATCCTTGAGAATAGCTACTTTAGGCGAAAAATAATGTTCATTCTATAAAGAAATAAATGTCCTTCAGAAAGTTCCTCTTTCAAGTTATGTACCAGTTACTAGTCTATATGGAAAGCTTTAAAGCATATTTCCATGAACAATCCGACTTTGCAAATAGGACACCAGGTTCTTGGTATTGCTGGACACACTCTGCAACGTTTTTGTGAAGACATTTCTGCAAAATTTGGGCTTTGTTTCCTCTCATTAGCTGCAAAGACTGCATTTCCTTTCCATGATCGTTTCCTGGGATAAATAATGTTGGGCGGCAATTCCTTTCTCAATTTGGCTGCTTTGAGGTAATGAGTTGTAACGCGACGAGTAAACGCTAAAAATCCATTTTTACATCAGGATTTACCATTTTTAAAACTTTGAATACGGCACTTTTAAGTATATCAATTGTATTTAGGTAATGCGGCCAGTACCATTTTTTGTATGTTACATCGATTCGATAGACACTCACAAGGACGTCAAGACTATCAACTCCTCTCATATGTTTTTTGTATTTTGTGATACAGTTGGGCCGATTGATTTTCACGTAACTGAGTTGACTTCAGTCCCAACGTTTAACTTGTGTGTAAGGCAAATCTGCATGGACATTAGAAATAATTGTTATTGGGCCGTTATCATACTATGTTACACATGAAATACCACTTTTTTCGTAGTATACATGGATAGCTCCGCGTTCGTTACATTTGATACCATTTTTGTTGATTTTTAACTCTTTTCCAAGCCGATCTGCTCCGACTGTTCCTGTGGCTCTCACACCGTGCTGTTTTAGTAGTGTTACGAGAGATAAGGAAGTAAACCAGTTATTGAAATACACGTCTTTGTCGCCCCAGTTATCTATCTCCATAACTCAATCAGTTACTGATCGAGATGTAAAATTTTTTGACGCTTTTCCACCACCATACTTAGCACCGCAGTATGGATCGGTAAAGTATGGATAACCATCGTCAGAGCAATTGACAAAGTTTTTGTAGCCAAAACGAATAGTTTTTGTTCGAATAGTTTGTTTGCTACAGTTCTTACCGGTATACAGCACCATCTGTTCATCAATCGAATAGTGCGATTGAAAGAACCCAAACTGTTTCAAATTTTTGTTTGTAATGTACAACTGTCTGACTTTTGCAAAGTTGTCGTTGGTGTTGAGTGAATTATTGTCAGCAAAATGGATGAATCTTTTAATATCTTCAAAGTGCGTTCGAGATATAGATTCATAAACGATAGACAGTCCGATATCGTTTCTTTTTCTCAAAACATACGTGTTCTAGGAAGGCTGCGATAGCCAGTTAACATCAGCACGCCATTAAACGTTTCCAAATTTGCGACTGTAATTAAGACATTACTATTTTTTTGTGCAGCATATCGATTGAATTCTTCTACAATCATAGCATTTACATACTGCTCAAAAATTTCATAGGGCTCTTTTCCAGCAAGTTTATCAACAATACAGTTTTTTTTTCTTTTATTGTCTCTGATTCTTCATCGATCACCGAGAGAAGCTCATTTCTGGCGGGTACATTATCTCTCCAATTAACTTTCTTTGTTTTGCACCCCTCGACCTCTTCTAATAGTTCTATAACCCGTTTTTCTTTTTCATCTTTCTCAGAGTTCAAGTCAAAATCGTTTTCAGAGTCACTTTCGCCGAGTTGCATTTCCTCTTCGATTTCAGAAACGTTTGTATGGATTTCAACTGTTCCACTTGCATTGCTAGGCATTATATCGTCTAATTTTTCTCCGTTATCGCCAACTTCTTCATTTGTCTGTCAAAGCATCAGTACATTCTGGAGACAACAAAACAATGTCTATATTGTCTTCTACCTCATCAGACCATTCAGCCATTATCTGCTCAGCAGCTTCAAGCGAGGGGTAAAGACGTAAGACGTTTAAAACTTGCCATTATATAATCGTTTTAACCTGCAACAATAAAAAAAACAGTTATTAAATATGTGTTTGATAATAACATTCTAAAATTATTGTTCGATGCAATGCAATGGCATCTAATTTATAAATGATAGATTACTGTGAAAAAGAACATTAAAAATTGCGAAAATGTATTTTTAATATCTAAAATTGACTGCAGATATGCCAAGTGTCACATATACGGGACGCTTGAATTTATCATGGATATGGAAAGAAATCCTCTGTGAAGTAATTTTGAAATTTACCACAGTTTACAGGCCCCGTCGAAACAGAAGGTTTAATTACCGTATAAAATAAAGGCAATATTAGAACATCAAAATTCAGATGATTTTTGTGCAGTGTAACATATATGTGACACTTTTCTTCTATTACATTTTAATGTCAGCATGAATTAATTAAGTAATTCAAATGTATTTGATACATTTATGCACAATTACTGATTAAAATTTGCTTGTTTACGCATGTAGAGTATACAGTGTTTTATTTGCATAACAGTAATGTACTACAACATATGCCCAGTGTCACATATATAGCACATATGTTTTTTCAACCTTATAAATAGTCAAAACTCACTAGAAATGGTTGTGTATAAAACTTATAGCATGAACTTTTTAGTCTAAAAATTTGAAGTGGCTGGCATTTTTTATTTCGGTTTAATACTAAAACAAAAAATTTGCTAATTTTGGGGTATTTCGGGACTTAAATTGGACCAATGATCAAAAATCTTTCACGAAAATTGAGTATTTATTAAATGTTTGACCGTATGTAAATAAAAACCAGCGAATTTAGTCCAAAATAATGGCTAAAACAGCACCTAAACATATATTTCCCAAATATGTGACACTTTACTAACATGGGTTAATCCGGTTTCTACTAAGGAGAAAAATATTATTGATGCAGGGATATTTTATTGATGCTTTATACCTAATGTTGTGAATTGCTTTGTTTCATTCCGTAATATATTGATTCTTGCATTGATGCTCGTAAAAGTTTTTTTGCAAAGTTCAGTAATGTGATGATACCAGAAAAGATTTTAATTTATAAAAACTCCTAGATACTTAACACAGCTTAAGGGAACACAGTTAATTTTGATTTCTGAATTAACTTTTTAATTAGGGTGATAAATTCAGTTTTATCAGTATTCAAAGAAATACGATTACCATTTAGCCAATCACATAAACGATGCAGGTGAATGTTAATTTTACTGCATAATTAATTAGATAATATGCTTATGCATAAAAGTTCCTTTCAAGTAAACCTATCAAATGCAAGGATCAAATAATGTTACTTGAAAATGGATCTGTGGTCTTTGATGATTCAAGTCTTGCAGAAATCTTTATTAACTATGTTACGTATATAACTGGATATCTCGTTCTTGGAAGGTCCTTGCCTGTTTATTGATAACCATGTTAAATTCATAAATATAAAGCTCAAAAGAAATGCATTTGATTTCTGTTATATAACACCAGAATTCTTCCGTACTTATATATTTAAAATTTGAAAAGGTAGTTTTCATGTATCAGTGGTTGTTTCAAAACCATTTGCAGAGGAAAGACAGTTACAGAATCATAAGTAATCTCAATACATTTTCAAAAGTTTTTGAGTAAAATATTTATGATAAAATGTACCATTTCTTCCAAAATTATTTTCTGTTTCTTTGGAAGGAGTTTGTAAAGGATTCTCAGTAAAGCATTCTTTATCTCGCCTTCCAAAAAATTGAAAAATTGTCTTGATAAAAAAGCAGTTGTTAGTACAGTTTTAATTGACCTACCAAAAACGTATGATTGCTTCCAACATTTGTATATTGCAAGTTTAGCCGCATGTGGCTTAACACATAAAGTTTATCCTTTATTCTAAATTACCTAACCAAACCTTTAAAAATGTGAAATATAGAAATTTTAATAAAATATTATCTGGCTTTTTTATACATAGTTTTTTTCTGAAATCCTAAGATTTCAAAAGATTTCATAAGAAACAAATTGGTAAAAGTGGGTAAACAAAAACAATATCTGCGGTAAACCTCGCTTCCTGCTGTAACGATCTATCGGATAATGGAGAAGACGTAAGTTCAAAGGAAGAGGAAGAGGCAGGTAAAGAAGATCTTGAATTTGAGCGTGGAGACAAATTTGAATCAAAGACCAAACTAATCGTTGTACCTAACAAAAAATGCAAAACCGTGAGGTCTCAAAATCAGGGTTTTGCGAAATAGTGTAATGTGTAGAGGAGTTTGCAGCAGCTAAAATGAAAAAACAAGTAATTTTTGAGGCAGAAAGAAAAATATACGAGAAAAATTTAAAATTTGTAAGATTTATTGGTAAAAATATTTCACGCATTGACGTACGTATTTTATATCAAGATAAAGTAAAAATACAATTATGATTAAAAGACACAATAGTTAGTAGTTCCAAAGGTCAATTTGCGATTTCCCCTCTAACAATGTCAGATACAGTTTTATCTCCTTTTCTTTGCTTTGTTCTTTTAAAAAGAGCTATTTGTCTAACACAGAGCTTCCAAAGAGGGAGACAAGTGTCTTTTAAATCAATGGAAATGTTATCAAGCAGGACACATGTTAACACAATGTAATTCAGGCTGTAAAGCACGTATTCAGTTTTTTTATAGAAATTTCTGCATGTTCCCTTTAGCGTATAGGAAGCTATTTCGGCAACAAAGCGCGCACTACAAAGCTTTTTGTTTTGAAGCCTTTCTTTCGATACGTTAGGGTTTTTGTTGAATAAAAAAGATCTCAAATTCGTTTCAACCTAAACATGAAATAAGTCACAATCACTGACACGCGAGAAGTCCCAGTTTCCTATGAATACTTTTATTTAGTTATCCCACTCTTTGTCTGTTGCTGTACCTTGAAATACCTATCATAAAGACGTTTGATAGTCTTGTTAATTACTTTGTTGAAATTTTGTTTCGCTTAAGCCATGGATATTTCGAATAAATCAGAGATGGTTGAAAATGAAACCAAGTGTTTCCATCAGATAAATCTTCATATCCAGTTATTTTCCAACAGTGATCGGATTAGGGACAAAGTTGAAAATTTTGGCTCTTATTTTGTTTGCCATGAGATTGAATGTCACCATACTATTAAATATGCTAGTTTTGAACTCTTCAACGTTACATTTCCGATACCCATTCTCAAACTTTCTCTTCATTTATTTCCTTACCTTGGTTTTTGGCTTTTCGACTTTAAAATATTTACAGCAGCTGACATTAATGTCGATTATATGATGTTTTCTATCTCATCTTCAACTTCAATTTTGCTTCTCTTGTACGGTCTAGAAAACTCTATCTCAAAATGATTTTCTTCCAATTCTCGCTTTCTCTTCCCTTCACAAATAAATTTTTTCACAAAGACCGCCATTTTAAGAACAAGTCGCAAATGAGGAACAATTAAATATAAATTATTTTTGTTTTGTGTTTTTAAGGTGATGGAAATAAAATGATGGTTCATGAAATTGTGAAAAATAAATATTGTACATAAAATTTATCCTCTTCTAAAAGATGTATTATAGTTAAAAAATTTAAAGAAATTGGGGAAAAACTCACATTATAAGACCCTATTATTAAATTTCGCCCTTAGAAATGCTGTAGCAACGGTTATTGTAGCTGAATTTAGTTCTAAAACATGCTAAAAATGTCCATCTTTTGTATACTCTATGAACAATGCTTACACAATCTTTTAAAAATAAGATCAACTTACCTATTATATTTAACCAAAGCCTGTTTTCAAGACTTTATAATGTGATAAATTAACGAAAAGATGTGTGCATGGCCAGATGCAAAATATCAACGAAGCCTTAAATTTGATTGTTTGAACTCTTTGTCCCCAGAACTTATTCATTAGTGAGAGAACATTTCAGCTTTCAATAACTTCTGCTGTGCTACTTTACAATGACGGTATAAGGGTATTCGCGCAGTTTTACACCGCTTTGGATTAGTATGCAAGGTGACATCTAAATAATAACTTTTCCAGAGATCGTGAGTGTATGGCACAAATGAAAAGGAAATCAGGTGAAACTGGAAAAAAAAAACAAAGGAAAATTCTAAGAAATAAGAGTGAATACTTGGACAAAGCAAAAAGGGACGGAAAAACTTATGTAACTGTCCTCAAAATATGAGGTGTTCCAAATGTTGTGAAACTGATATATTGCGTTTCAAAATGATATAGATTTTTTCCTTAATTTCATCAATACACCCGAATTATCGAAGCAAAAAAAAATTTTTTTCAGAATAATGTTTTCTATTTTAATATTATACAAAAAACAAACTTTATAGTTGCCAAAAGTTTAAATTAGTTTGTTTTTAAGGCTACAGCTTTAGTTGAGTTAAGCTCTAGTTAAGTTAAGCTTCGAATTTCAATAATCGTCTTTTTTGGAAGAGTTTAAACTAAAATAGACAATGTAAATTAGTTTGTATGATTGTTTTATGTTTTATTGTTTGGCTCAACATAATAAGAGATATAAGAAGAAAAATTTAATCAGTTATACATTAAAATGTTTTCATGATGAGTAAAAACTCGATAAAAGAAGACCATCCAGCAGCTAGTGAAGAAAGGTTGTGTCATTTATTCGGCGACGTACTTAAATCTGCTAAGGTGAAACCAGGAAATTGGACTGTACCGTGTGCGATAGAGCTTGAAAAAATCAAAAATTTCGAGATTTATGAAGATGATATATGGATAGTTACTTTATCAAAGGTGGGGACAACCTGGATGCAAGAAATAACTTACCTCATAATGAACGATGTAAACATCGAGAAATCGAATTTAAATCTCTTTTTTCGATCTCCGTTTCTCGAAGGTGAGTCATTATACAAATTTGAGAGAGATTATGACATTTATCCAGAAAAAATTCCTCAAAACGAAGAGACTTTTGCTTGGTACTGTACCCATTCTATGGAATACACAAAAAGATTACCTAGGCCAAGGATAATTAAGACCCACTTACCGTTAAGTTTGCTGCCTAAACATATCTTAGACATGTGTAAAGTCATATATGTTGCGCGAAATATGACAGACGACGCAGTCTCATTTTACAATCATTTGATAAAAATGTTCCCACAGATTAAAAAAGATTTTAAGCTGTTCGCAACATGTTTTCTCAAAAACGAAACCTTGTACAATCCATTCATTCCACACATTTTAGAGGCTTGGGAAAAAAGAAAAAACCCAAACATGTATTTCACAACTTATGAGCAAATGAAAGTTTATTTGAGAGGTGAAGTTACCAAACTAGTTTCATTTTTGCGTGGACCAGGGTAAATTAAAAATTGGAAACTTTACTGAAGCGTGTTGATATTGAAAATTTTCGCAAAAACATATTTGTTAACAATAATAATATTTAAACTCCTAATAGCACTGGCGAAGGATTGGTTAGGAAAGGAATAATTGGGGATTGGAAGAATCATTTTGATGAAGATATGAATAAAGATTGGGATGCATTGATCGAAAAACAGCTTCGAGGAATCGATTATAAGATGATATTTGAAGAATCTGAATTAACTCTTAAAGACAAATGAAATATGTGTTCCTTAGGAAGCAAATATTCAATCTTCCGATAGATTATTTCTGAAATAACATCTGTTTAAATCTTTAAGACTAAATAATACTTTCTATTTCGCATAGTGAAAAAAAATTTCTTAGTCTTTAAGGCATTTTAAGACTTGGTTATTTTTGAAGAAGCTGTTATCTCGGCTTCCCTGGAAAAAACTTTACTGTATTAACACCGAAATTAATGATAAACGGCGCTACTTTTATTTATATACAGTCAATCAACTAAATAAGTATGCTAGTAAATAAAAAATTAAGTGGTTACTAAGTAAAATAGGTAAGTTTCATTTTGTCATCAATCAAGGCACTGACAATTTAAAAACGGTAAACAAAAAATATCAAAATTAAAGTTTTAAAACGGTCAAAAATAAAAACCGAAGTGTTGTCTACTTTACTTAAACATGTAGCATGTAGCCCACTATCTTATATTTGAAAACAATTTTCTTTAGACTTTAGAAAAATCACTGACTCATAAAAAAGAGAGATATTTCGACATAATCATTCAAATTATATAAGTGAAAATTTCAGAAAAGCAATTATGAAAAGATCAGAGGTTGAAACAAAGTTTCAAAAGACACAGTTAACTGATGAAAACTTCACCAGTAGACTTTATAAAAAGGAAAAACAAAAGTTTTTCAAAATTTTAAAAGTGAATTCTATAACAGATAACAAAAAGTTTTGGAAAACATTAAATTTCTAAAACCCAATGAAAAATAGTATAACTCTCCTACAAAAGGGAAAAATAGTATCTAGTGACATGGAAGTAGCTGACACGCTTAATAAGTATTTTAAAGAAGCTGGTAGAAATTTAGACATTACAGAAAATAACTATTAACTAAATGAAACAAAAAGTAGTGATATTAATTACAATATTGATAAAATTATGAATCGCTTTAAATTTCATCCTTAATGATTTCATCCAATTTCATCCGTAGTGAAAAGGTATGTCGTTCGAGCCCACTTGATGATTGCGCTTACGGTGAAACCACTATCTAATTTTGGGTAGCATATTATAACAGAATTTAGATGGTGTATGTCTGTCCTCGTCCTGTGTCCCTAATTCTTAATATATGTATCTATATGAAAAAGAAAAAAAAAATTTTTATCCTAGCGTTTAGAAAATAAAGGAGAAGGTATTCAGTAAAAAATCTCTTTCATTTTCATTAGTTAGTCTTTAAGATTCAAAGCACAAACTGGTTAGGTTAGACGGAAAAAAAGTCAATACTTTAAAAAATATTCCACCTCCGGATTTTGAGAATGTCATCAAAGCCTTACTCAACAACTCTTTTAAATATTTTACACAAATCTTTCACAACGTCAATTTTCCCTAATAAACTGAAACTAGTAGATGTTATTCCAATATACAAAAAAGGGGACGCCGCGTCTTGTAAAACCTATAGACCCGTCAGTGTTAATAATAATAATATAAATAATAAAAACAATAATAACAATAATAATAATTAAATTAATAACCTAGTGAAATATAATTTAGCGAGGTTTTAATGTTGCGAATGCAATTCAAACAATGTCAGCGGATTAAGAGAAATTTGTAAAATTTTATTCTTGCAGAAATATACAATCCTAAAGTATTGCGATACCAATTCTGTAAACTCTAAAATTGACATATTACACTTTCGATAATTATTTTCTTAAGTTTCAAATTATTATAGTTGAACCATGGAGCACAGCACCGATTTGAAAAAACTTTTTCTTCACAAACTTTCTTAACAAGCAAACTTGATAAATATTTGAAAATATTTTTTTTTAAAATGCTTAAATTAATTTGCAAAGTGTTTAGTTAATGTTTTTTCACAATGGTCATAATATTTAATACGAAAAATAATCTTTAATACGAATAATCATAATCTTTAATACGAAAAAGAGGATTCTCCTTTTAGCTTAAAGTTGTAAGGCTGGTACTAAGGAAGATTTTTTTTTTATTAAAATCTAAATTTGGAATTAATTTTATTTAAAACATAGTGACCTCAGGGTTTGATCTAATAAATATCCTAGGTATTTTATTGAGGTATGTTGTTTAATGGATATGGCTCTATAAATTATATTCAAGGGATCTGCTTTTTTAGCTTTCATTTTAGAAGAAAAGTGAATACGCTTGATTTTTTCTTCTCTAAAGTGCACACTTAGTTTGTTATCGATAAATCACTGACAAAAGATGAAAAAGTTTTGTTTAAAATACTTTTTATTTCGTTTAAATCCTTATGTTGGAAAATCAAGCAAGAGTCATAAAGAAGTAATTCATAGTCTAGAGCTTGTTTCATGTGAATAACATATAGAAAAAACAAAAAATTACCTAAAATTGATCACTTAGGGACCCCACATTTCACTAACATTTTATCAGAAAGCTCTTTATCGACTTTAACCCTAATTTTTTTATGAGACATATAAGTATTGAACCAGAAAACTAAATTCTCCGAAAACCACTATTAAATAAAACGTTTTAAGGAAAATTGCGCCAAACCATTTAAAACAGAAAAAAAAATCATTTTGTGAATACCTTATTCGGATAAATTTTGACACAGATAAAATTTGGAGCAATTGGAGCAAAATGGCAAAAATTGTCAAACTAAATTTGCACCAAAGTTAAGTTTTATATTTTCATTCTTCCTGTGTCAAAATAAATTAGCACCAAACTATTATTTTTTTCGACTATGTCAAATCACTTAAAAAAAATTTTTTTTTTTTGAAGTGGCCCAATTACCGCAAATATTATACTTTATTCAAGTTCATTCCTTTTAGGCTTTTTTTCTATATTGGAGTTCCCGCTAGGTACAGAACATTCAAGCAAACATCGTATCATCCACTTGTCTCTGTCTTATTTCCCACGTAATTCAAATGACTAGGAATAGTCTATGAAAATATTAACAAACAGTTGGAATGTTGAAGAAACGATTTTTTTTTCAATGTTTTGTGATATCAATGCTTCTTCTGAAGAAAATGGAAGTAAAACTGTATAAGAAGATGAAGTCTTCTTCTTATACACTGCTCAAAGGATATAAATGACAAAATTGGAACAGCCTATTCAGCACTATCAAAACTAGATAAAATTTAAAATTTGTAGATCGGGATTAAAGGAAGAACTAAAGATAAATTTTTTTATAGCTGCAGTGGAAACAGCTCTCCTATATGGATCAGAAACATGGACCTTGACAAAGGCAGCAAGCAAGAAGCTAGACGGCGCATATACAAAAATGCACAGGGTAATTAAAGCCGTCACGTGGTAGGACACGTTTCCAAAAAAAGCCCCGTACGGAAAACTGCCTAGCATCACAACTAAAATCAAGGAAAGGCGCCTTAGATTCAGCGTGCACTGCCATAGAAACAAGAAAAAAAATCGTACATGAACTGATCCTATGGGAACCAAAACTTGGAAAAAGAATTGTTGGTGGACAGCAACATACATATGTTGATCAACTTGAACTAGACACAGGAAAACCGTGGGAAAATCTTGCTTGTGAAATAGATGACAGAGAAAAATGGAAAAAGATAGTCGCAGCAAATTTTCAAATGCGGTCGCAAGATAGATGAATAGGTAATCTGGCCTGACGCATCTCTAATTGAAAACAATCAAGTTCTCGTAGCTGCGGATAGGGGGAGAGTGTCTTTATGTCTCCGTAATAAAAAATCTACAGAGATCAATTTGTGGTAAGAGTATATCTTCATAATAAAAATGGTATTTCATGAGAAGTATATGATAATATTACTCCCAAATATCGAAAGTCCTCTACTTGGTTCAGCACATCTCCACCTATCGTTTTCGGTTCTCCTTTGACCTGATTGAAGAGCATATATTCCGTTTTGGAGCTGTTGATGTTGCAGGCCTATTTGCAATGTTGCTAGTTCCAGTCCTGTTAGTAATATTTATGTTTGGTTTAGGTCTTTGGACATTAATGCCAAGTCATCTGCAAAGTCAGCAACGCAAAATACTTTTGCTGGATGTCGCTTGCTTTTAGTTATATCGAGGATAAATCCCAGGTTTTGTTCTTCTTCAGTTATTTGCCTCATGATATGACGCTAACGTGTCTCCTTGTAGTACTCCTGCTAGTATTTCAAAAAACTCAGTGTCGCCGTCCGGAGATATGACATGGGCTGTAGGGTGCCTGCATAGCATCTTAATAGCGGTGACTATTTTGGGAGGGATTCTGTACGTCGTCAGTATCCCCATTAGCTTTCCTCTATGTAAAGAGTCAAAGGTTTTGCTGAAATCGACAAACGTGAGAATTGCTGGCTGGAAGATTCTTAGTCTTTATTCATTTTATAAGTCTTCGTAGTGTGAGAATTTGGGCCAATGTTGAACTGTTTTGTCTAAATTCATTCTGATTTGTTCTCAACTCACTATTTACTTGCGGGCATATCCTGTCCAACAATATTCTGTTGTAGGTTCTTGCAGAGACTGAAGATAGAGTTATTTCTCTGTAGTTTTTTGTTTTTTCTAGGTCACTAGGTCACCTTTCTTTGGGACTGGTAAAAATGCACCCATTCTCCAGATGGTCGGTACATCGCCATTGTATGCCTTATTACAGACTTCAAGTAGCTTGTCTTTCAGACAGTCCAGTTTCCATACGTCTGCTGGTATCCCATCTAGACTTATCGCTTTGTTGTTTTACGTTGTTTCAATAGCATATGACAGCTCTGACTTTGTGAAATCGTTGGTGTCTATTGGTAGAATGTCGAAAACTTTCTTGATTGGTTTGTTATCTATTACCGGTGGTTGTTCTAGCAGATTTTGGAAAAGTTCCATCCATAACTTCATTCGTTCTTCTGAGTTATTTGCTTTAATCTTGTTTGTTTTCGTTTGTTTCCTGCCAGTAATTTCGTTGATGATGTTCCAAACTAGTCTTGCTTTGCCCATGTCGTTTGTATTTTCCAGCTCGCTTAAATTTTTCTCTCATATACTTATCTTGCTCGTTTGTGTATGCGGTGTAAAGATCTGCTTTTGTCTTTCTATGACATGCTTGTTATGGGTTGTGGCATTATTACTATTTTTGAATGCTTTGTGTAACGCTTCTCTCTTTCCATGATATAGTTTTCCCTTATATCTGTTTTCTTCTTTCTTGGTTTAAGTGGTATATACATCTCCGCTGCTTCCTGATATGCCTGCATCATATTATATACTGTTTCAGCTGTAGTGTCTTCGTTTTTCACAAGTACAGCAATTCTGTTCATGACCTCTATTCTATATCCTGATTGAACATCAATGTCAGTTCATGGTTTTCACCAGATGTAGAGTGTTCTTTTAGTCTTTGACAATTTACCAATTATGAGAGATAGTCGCAGTTTAGCAGTGCATGGTCTGTGATCAGATCCAACTGAAATCATGATGCTGTAAGCTTCGCAGTCAAGTGCACTGTTCTGCCATTTCCTGTTGATAAAAATATGGTCTAGATGCGCCTTTTATTTATTAGGGTAAGTAAACGTCCATAGATTGCCCTTCCTCTTGACAAACTTGGTGTTTATACTTACTAAGTTACACTCCTGCATTAAGTCTAGTAACATTTTAAGAATTTCCGTTCGTGCTCTCATGAATGCTGCTTCCCTTTGCATCTTGTGTCCCAACCTATGCATTTAGATTTCCAGCTACAATGATAACGTTGTGTTTTGGTAGCTTTTGGTTGCATATAGAACTATTGTACTTGGGTTTCTTCGGAGACGTTGGTTGGTCTGTAGCAGACCACCATCGTTGTTTTAGGATTTCCTGTAAAAGTAGGTACCATAATTCTGGTGCTTGTGCGTTCCACATTCAGTAGTGTACCGTAGGCCCGTGGGTTCGTTAATATACCAACACCTCCAATGACAGTTTTGTTGTTTGACTTCTCAGCAGTACTCGTAATGAACATCCAGCCTTTTCCCATTCTGTGATGCTTTATTTCCTCTTCCGTGTGATATATACTCGTTAGCTCAAATTTGTATTTCTCAGACATGGCTATGAGTTGAGAATGAGAGAATGAAAATGTAATATTTAACGTGGGGAACCAACAAATTGCTGAGACCATATTTCCAGATAGGCCCACGTGGCGGTTTTGGAGTACTTAGAACGCCAATTTGCATCTACGAAATTCGCTCAACCAAATAACCCCACCAATTTGAGCTAGCGTTGCATTAGCGTTGCATGAGTTTTGCTCAGAAACTCAGAAATAACACTCAGCATGTTTACATTGAATGTTGATATTTTACTTGTCGTTTTTCATCTTAGCAACTACTCATTGTGGGAACCAGTAGCTGACTTTTCATTCCATTTCCCCTGGTTTCTCAGAAGTGCACACGAAACTTGTTTACCCGCGCGACGATCGAGGCTGTATTCTTTTCCTGTTCTGTTGCTCATAGCATAGTATTTCTGTTGCTTATAAGTTACAGGGTGGCAACTCCTCTGTAACTTTCACGGTTCTTCTATAACTGAAGCATTTTTACCTGCCCATTGTCACTATTCGTCGTGATCTTCTGCGCAGCAATGTGTCTAATTGACCACGAGAACTGTTTGTTGCTGTATGCCCGATTAGGCTATACTAATACCCGTGTGTTCCATGTCAGTTTACGTACCCTGCACGGGGGAGGGGACTAAGTGGGTACTCGATCTTGCCCAAGAGTCTCTCACAGGCCATTAAAGGGAAGGAGATGCCTTACTGCTCCATTTGGTGAAGTTTCTTTACCCCGCTACCCATTATACCAAATTATGAAGGGGGAAAACAGATGCCCTTGGTTGAAAGTGAATACTTTAAAACTATTCCACAAAAAATTTGTCGACAAATATGTAGCACACATCGCCAGCAGCTAGTATTTGGTAAACGCCACCACCGCATTTTAGGCTATGTGGTGTAGGGACTAAGTCCGCGACTCTGCATTGCTGGCGGTGTGATGCTCAACGTGTTGCTCCAAAATTGATAGATGCAGAGAAGTGTGCGCGTGGAGACTTTGCGTGTGTGTTGTGTGAATTGGTCCAAACATTTATTTAGAATAGGGTTTATTGGGATTATATTTATATTATATATTTATATTATATATATATATATATATATATATAC